>VWZW01002476.1:469736-491574 GCA_013397115.1 Edolisoma coerulescens | reverse complement strand
GAGGGGCCGGGGGCGCGGCGTGGGGCGGGGCAGAGCCGCGGGACCCCGGGCCGGGCCGGGGCTGAACTGCGCTGGCGGCCGCGGCCGCGACGGGCTCCGGAGAGGCCCCTTCAGCGGAACCGGTCCTCGTGGCCGAGCCGGGGGTGTCCTGGGCACCCTCGCTGGAGTCGGGGGCCGCAACAGCGAGAGGCGCCCGGTGGCAGCCTCTGGGCCCGGCCGTGCTGACGGGCCGGGCTGGGCCGGGTCCACGGGAGGGTGGATGGAAGGCCGGCCGGGAGGGTCCGCGCGTTTTTCCCGTAAGGCCTTGGCTTAGGACGCACATGGTGTGACCGGTGCGTGTGTGATGATGTGGCCTTTTGTCTTCGGAGAGCAGCTGCCACCCCCCTCCTCGGTGCAGCCCGCATTACACAACCTGCTTGTTAATCTGTCCTGTGCGCCAGGCAGATTCCTTCAGCTCTCGATGAGCCAGGCTCTTCGGTCCTACATGTTGAACAGAAAAGCCTCCGCAGTCCGTCGGTCCTGGGCAGATAGGTCGGTCTCATGCTGCCTGTTGGTGCAGGCGCGTTTTCCTTTCGCTTTTTCTCGTAACAGTTTTTCCATGTGCACTGCAGGACCTGTGGCGCACATTCATGCAAATCGACACCTACGGGGCTGTCACCGTGTGTGTTTGTCGGGACATCAGAATCTGGAGTAATTTGGTCTTCGCATAATGTTATCAAAGAGCAGGACTGTCTTTCCTAATTTGGGTTGCAGCATTAGCTGAGTGCAGCATTCCTTACGCTGCTTTCAGTTCTGGTGGCTGGCATAAAGTGGTTCCTGCATATACCAGGTTTCAACACCTCCAAAAGAGAAACTGGTTTTTAATATTATCTCTAAAAATCAAATTTGGAATTATCTTATGAATTACTATATTTTTATAGTACATATTCCTAGTATTTTGTAATGCAAACATGATGTAAGGACAAAAAAAGATGAGGAAGTTAAAATGGATTGTGTTTCCGTTCCTTACTTTTTTTCAATTCTGTTTTGAGTCTTTGAGACTATTCTCTAGGGCCTTCTGTGGTGCCATGAAGGCTGAAATGCATTAAGTACTTCTCTTGCTATCATCACACTAACAAAGGAAGCATTAAACTGAAGGCATGGTAACACAGCGGTATTTACAGGCACTACACAAGGTAGTTGTAACAAAACAGTTTTGAAGTGAAGGACAGTTTTTAACCTACTCAACATTGTTTTTTCTCCCTGCCCTTCCAAAGTTACAGTTATGCACATTACCACAAGTTGGTTTTCTCCAGTTTTCTTCCTGTACTTTCCCAGTTTCAGAAGGTCTCTCTCCTTTTCAAACCAAGCATCTTTAAAAAAACCCTCTGAATTCTTATGATGGCACAGAACTGAGCTACTGAGCTGGTTGCGCTAATTTCTTCAAAGGCTTTTTAGGCATGGACTTTCAACAACGTGCTAGCCCTCTGAAATACTGTTGACATTATACAAAGAAATGAAATTACTTTCTGAAGTAAAATTCAGTTAATTTACATTGCACAGATTTTCCAGCATTCAGCCCTTTTGATGTCATTACTTTTGACACAAGCAGCAGGGAAAGCATTGCTGGTAATCTGATCATTGTTCATTCCTCTATTCTTTACTCTGTCAAAAGTCACGTAACTCCAGTGACCCATCTCAGTTTAACAGTTTGTGCACTTTTCTTTGCCATGACCACACTGTGCCACTCCCTTTATGTAATGAACTTGCCCGTCTGTAGCACCTATGTTGCAGTTTTGCATAAAAAGAAAAAAAACAAAAACACACCCCAACAGCAAATTTCATAGGTATTACAGAGGTCTTTGTATACACTGTCAGACCAGGTGTACACAATTACAACTGCACCATCTGCTATCTTTCCTAGCAATATTTTTATTATGTTGTCCGTTTACACATGAGCTACTTGGTAGTAGTACAGATCTTGCAAGTTGTTTCCATTAGAAAGCAACCTATTTATTTTCGGAAAACAGTGTCCTAGTGCCCTGAACACAAGAAAAAGCAGCAGAAGGCAATTTCTTTGCTTATAGTTCCAAGTCTCTATTCAGCCACAACTCTTCCCAAGAGGTTCATGAATTACATTCCTTATAGTCTTTCCATGTTTTTTGTTCTAAATGGAAGTTTTGAAAATATGCTATATGCAGTCAGATTATGATCACACTGGTCTTAAACATAGCTTGCTTTTGAGTGTTAATTATTAGTTGTTTGGTTGTCAAAATGTGGAAAGGAGTTAGATTGCTCCATATACTTATCTGGATAAAGAATGTATTGGGTTGGTTGTGGACAAACAGGTTTTCTCCTCTGCTGTAGGGCAGTATTTGCTACTGTGAAAAGTCTGAGATATGTTACAGCAGTAGGCCATTAACTATTCAAGCAATATCTCACAGGAATGCGTTTCTTTTGTCTGCAAGATACTTGTTTTAAATGATTTTAAAACCCAAGTGCTGCATTTATTTTGTAAATTGCATAACTTAAAATGTCATACAAAGCAGAGTTAGACTTCTGAAATGAAGTATATGTACTATAGCACCAGTTACATTTATCTGCTGAATTTACAATATTGAACAAGCTCTTTTTTTTCTGATGACTATTTGGTAAAAGAGTCAGAAATACTACATTGGCACTGCTTAAAAATTAGATAACTGCTTTTCATACCACACTTGCCATGATTTTTCCCAGGATGAACAGCAGACACTCTCTTCACAATACCTGGGATTTGCCAGTGTCACTAGTTGACAAGGTTCCATAGTTAGCTCATTTGAAGTCTATTGTAAGTTATTGTGAATTACATCTTTAGCAAAATTTAAAACTGTTAGTTCCTCAGATCTTTTCTATTTCTTCTGTAATAAGAATTGACTTTTTCAAATGCAGAACAATAAGAGATAATAATCTAAAATTTTCTAGTCCCATAATGGAAATCCACATATTTTGATTAAGAATATCTGATTTGACACTATTTTCCCTTTAATTGCCTACCTTTCCTTGCTTTAGTTAGTACAGGAACAGTAATATGTGCCCCCTTACCCACTTTTCACCAAATTTACATCATCCTGTTTCCCCACAAAAAGACTCATTAGCAGCTGCTGGTTGTTGGATCAAACAAGTTGCATGTCCTACTCTAGAAAGCAGCAGAAAAACATTCAGTTCCACGGGTGAAAGGAACTGAGGCTTTTAAAATGAACCATACAGCCGGGTGGACAAAGGCAGGGTTCTGAAGACAAAGGATGCTTAGCCATTGATTTTTTGACTAAGGGTAAGATTTTTTGTAGAGAGGTAAAAGGTATAGAAGCTACAAGCTATTAAGAATTACCCAATGGAATACACAGATTCAAGACTGAAAAAAAGACATTTTATCCCAGAAAATAAGACAGAGTTGCAGTTATTTGCAGAGACTGGTGTAAAACAGGAAAAAAACGCTCAAATGAAGTTTTGGAATGCTAGAGGAAAACAAACTTTAATAGCCAGCACAAAACAGGCCTTTTAGACTTATGTCCCAAACTAATTTGGGCAGTTGTCTATGGAACTGCTGCTAGTTACTAATTCTCTGAATACCTGAGATTTCACTCCAGTACTATTTACCTTAATTTTTATCTTCTGTGAAGGCAGTCGTATGGTAGTGTGTGTCCAGTTCCCCAATACATGAAAATATTGACAAACTGGAATGAACCTTGGTGGAGGGTCACTGGGACTATCAGAGGCTTGGAGCATATAATGTACTATACTTGTTCACCCTTGCAATGAGACTGGAGGGAAATTTCCTCTGTCTCAGTTACCTAGAAGATGAATGTAGAGGGGAAGAGATAGAGTGTGTTGGAGGTCACAGTGAAAAAATGTGAGAAACTTGGAAATTGCATCCAGGAAGATTCTGACTAGCTCCCAAGGGAAGAGTTTTCAGCTGAGGGGCAGGTATTGGGAAGGAGCTGTTATCTCCATCCTTGAAGATATTAAAAACTTGACTAGATAGGCTGCTAAATAACCTGATTTAATTGTGAAGTTATCCCTGCTTTAAGCATGGGGTTGGACTAGATCACCTCCTAATGTTTTTTCCAATCTAAATTATGCTATGTTCTAAATGGCTCAATTAGTGGATTTCCTTCAAAAATATCCTAATGCTTCAATCGAATAATATATGATAATTCTCTCCAATTCCCTTCCTGGACTTGGCTCAGAACCTCTTCCAAGGCAAAGGGCTTGCCACTTAATAGAATTTACTGAGACTCAACTTCAAAGTAGCATAAACACTCTGGTAGGTGAAAGACAAGTGAGACAGGAATGTAAACATCAAGTGCCATTGAATAGTACTTATTTTTTTTCCAGTGAAGAAAACCAGGTAGCAATTAAGGAAGTCCAGAAGGGAGTTTTGATGAGTAGAAGTAGACAAGTGAAATAGAAATGACTAAGAATTTTGGGACAGGAAAAACAGGAACAAATTAAGAAAGTCAAGAACTTGGGAGGTAAAGACTCTCAAGGTATGAAATAAGCCATATGCAGCCAAGAGCTAACTCAAGATCAGACAACTGAATGAAGCCTGAGAATGGGAGAAATAAAAAAGGTTGTGATTTAATACAAATATGGGGAAGTTTGCATGCTCTCCATCAGGATAACCTGCTTAACAACACAAAGTGATTGGATATTATAAAATTGTCTCACTGATTGGATTAAAATGGGAAACAGTCACCAAGTGTCTGCCTAGAAAAAGGTCTGCTCATTAGCAAAATTCTGTCTGAATAAAGACATTGTGCAGAAACACTCCATGTAGGGTGGCCTGAAGTAGCATCCGAGAGCATCAAGGGTGTATAACTCCTGCCAGGTACCCATCCTGCATAGCATCCTACAAGGAACTCCCAGTTAGAAGGCAGGAAGAATTAAAGAGTCCTGCTGTACAAAGCTGTGGAGAGGAGAGTAGGGTAGCCCATCCCTGGGATAGACAGGGGATGTGTTACTGTGGAAAACCTTGTATCAAGTGTAAATGGATGATTGTCTTTGCAGTATGAGGGAACTCCATGGTTTTGCACATCTGCTATGTCCCCTTGTCTTTATGTGCTTTTAGTATGATGAACTGAACATTGTTATAGAGCTGAATTGAAATTTTAAAGGCAAGTTCAGGGTCTGCATGCCCTTCCTAAAGACACACAGATTTACTAGGGAATTGAGGAAGGCGAACTAAGATGCGTGTAGCTTCCTACTAGCACTGTGGAAGCGCATGACAATGCTGAGTGGCACTGTCCTATTCAGATCTTGTCGTAACTATGGTTCAATGAATAGGGAAGAAGAGTTCACCTTCAATTCTTGCTCCTCCAAAGTCCAAATGTAATTCCATTTCTGTCTTCTTCAGAACAAGCATCAGTGAAACTTGATGATAAAGCATGTGCAAATTTGTATGAAGGATAAGAATCAACGACTGCTGTTACTCCTCAATAAAGTGAAATTAAGAATCCAGCCCACTAGAAAATACCCATTCCATACATTTAGGTTTTGTTACAGACAGAGGTTACATGTAGTATTGAGACTGAATGCCTACTATGTGAGTATTTCTGTCTTGAGCATTCCTATGTATCTAAGCACTGTGGTATCTGATTTTCTTCAGCTACACTTTAAGAATTCTCATTTGAATCAGAAACTGAAGCAGGCAACTTGATCTGGCACTGTCCCTATTGTTTCTTGTCAGACCACTATTTGAACACTATTACCTCACAAAGAGGCTTTCCCACCGGTAAGGAATTCGTGTTGTTATTGAGATAATTATCAATGCATTAGGACTGTATGTATCAGAATTAACAGCAGTCATGCATGCGACCATCAAGACAAAAATAATGTCACTTGCTGCGGTTATGTGTAGCATAAACCTGTTATCAATTAAAAAAAATCAGATTATAATTGTCAATTGTTATTACACATTAAGAGCAGGGTATGTGGAGAGAAATACTTTACCTGACACTTTGAACTATTGCACTTAAAGAAGTTAGGTGAAATTTATTTAATCTACCTGTAGATACCAACACTGCAAACTGAATTTCCCATCCCATGCACTCCCTTTACAGACTATGCTTTCATCTTTAGAGAGCTCTTCACCTAACCTATTTTGGCTATCTCTTAGCATAGGAGATCTGAGACATATGCTTGAGAAGTGCAAAATTCCTTTCACTAAGTGTAAGGGAAGCTTCTACTTATGTGTAAAAATCTGTATTTCTTCAGTTAAGTCCCTCCCAGCTATTAATAAACCCCACAAAATTTCAGCCTGATTTTAAGACCTGAATTCAACTTGTAAAGTATAACTGATTTTTTTTCTTTTACAGTGGGATTACACAAATATATACAAAAAGATAATAGTAATCTACTTGGAACAACATTATCTCTGGTTTGATAAGTTTCCCAATACTGACAGAAAATACTTGCTTATTAATGATACAGCAAAATCCCAGCAAATCTAAAATACTGTTTTGAGTACTATCTGTCAGTAATTATTTAAATCATGTTGCACATATTAAAAAAAAAGAAAGAAGTGTTATTAATGCTGCAGTCAAGCACTCAGAAGCTTAAAAATAATTAAGGTAAGGTCATCTATGAACCCTCAGTCTGGCCCTCTCAAATACATTTATTTAATTACAGATTTTTTCCCCATCTCATTTTTAAGGATAAACAATGCTCATATAAATGGGCAGTGTTTTACTACTTTTCTTGCTGCCAAAGATCCTAAGTCTGACCTAGGATTCATCCTCAATACTGAGTTACACATTTTCTCACTGTTTCTTCTTCAATAATGCAAATGGGTCTGATTACTTCAGAAATTACTGCTTATCTCCACAACTGCCACACCAATGTAAGGACTAGAATGGATTTTTATACACCGAGAACTCAAGACAGGGAGATTAACAACCAAAGTATTAATTAGTTTTGAGTACAGTCTGAAATGGTTCAGGACTGTTCAGAAACACAGTTCTACATAATTTCATATCTATTTAAGTACAGTATTTACAGACTTAAGTTGAAACTGCTCAGCATTTTTAGAGAATCAGATTCAAGAAAATCACATTCAATTTTATACCTGATTTTGGATAATCAGTAACAGAGTACCTTGTTTGACTACCTTTCCTCAGCAATTTTAGTGACCACATGACAGAACAATATAGGGAATTCATCCGTTTTCTGCTGCACTGATTGCAAACTCCCCCTCTCACCCATTTCCCATGAACAGTTACACGCTAAGAAATCCTGTAAATACTACCACCATTTACAAACTACATTAGCTAAGCCATTAAGTCCCCAGCACAAACCAGTCTAGCAGATGACAAGAATGTACTACAACATACCTCTCAAGGGGGCAAAGCAGTTACACATTCTAAGCATCCAAAACTGTTACATTAAAGCCTGTCTTCCATGCCAGGCTTTAGCCTTAAGATACAGTAATTCTGTTGAAGCATTTCTTCACTTGAATTTGTAAAAAAAAAAAAAAAAAAAAAATAAATATATACACATGCATTACATGGAAGTTCATTCAACTTGTTTTATGTAGTTCCATCTGCTATCTTATCTTCACAATTTAAGTACTGTTGAAAACTACCAGAATTATTACAAAAGAGGAAAAGATTTTCTGTTCCTTAGAGTCAGGGCTAAACAGGGAGAGTTCAGAAGTTGACTTTTTGCTTTAAACAGACACATGCTCATGCAAATTTTTCCTCTTGTTTACTGAAATCAACTGAAGTCAAGCTCAGTCTCAAGTTTAGAGTTCAGTGAACGACACTTCCATCACTAACATGTTAGACCTCTTAAGTGAAACACAACCCTCCTTACCCCTGATGAATTCTGTAAAGACAGAGAAAAATCTGATCCATGTACAGAAATTGTAATAATAATTTTAAGTAAAAAAATTCCAGGCATTTTACTTGTAGTTGTTTAACAGATTTCTCCTAATTTCATGAGTGACCAAATCGGGATTTTTAACTTGAATTGGATACTAATCTGTGTTAAACCAGTATTTACATCAATCAGCCCAGCTTACTGATGAGTTAAGAGAATTTGTGAAGATTTGCTTTGCCATTGTTCCTATAATCTAGTCCATCTTGACAACAGAAACATTGATGACTTTGGATGTCATTCCAAAAGATCTCATTTCCTCAGTCAAATGAAGCTGTATTCCATTAAACAAAATACCTTTTAAACCATGTTCAGCTTCCAAAGGAAAGATGATCCAGAGTTTAATAAAGATTGCACTATATTACATTCTTTCACGCATTTTTAGATCATACAGTGCTCTTTATAACGCGGCTGTAACTTTTCCAAAAAGCAATCCTTCAGAAATCTCATTGACTGATAGTATGTTCCCACCTCACAGTTGAGAAAGGAAGAGATGTATAACCACAGTTTAACTATAAGCAGATATGAGCATTTAGCACCTCAGCTGGCTACTAAGAGCACCTTCCAGTTCTCGTCAGGAAATTTAGTCACCACTCTGGAAACTCACATAACAGGTCTTTGCTCACACAATTTTTGGGACATCTTCTGTTTGTACATAGGTTCAGTCTGGATAATGAAGCACTCTATCATACTATTTTTACCTGAATTCTAATGGTACTGATTCAAGTGTTCTCCAAGCTTTACTGATGCATATACTCTTCCGCTTTACTGGAAAAACAGCTTCAAGAACACTAAGCAAGTAACCTGTTTTAGTACTGGGGACAGCAAGTCACAAGTAAGCTACATGAAGAAATACTGTACTTTCTACTATTAATTTTTGTCCACATTTATTTATGAGTAAAACAAACAGCAAACATTACAGCAAAGGGGACATTCAGGCCCAGATTTTAAAAAAAGAAGAAAACAGATGCCTGACTAGATTCTGAGTTTAGGCACCTCAAGATTGCTGACAAAGTACACAAAAATAAGTGAAAGTGATGAGCATTTCAGCAAACTTCGTAAGTGCATTTCAGTATTTATTTAGATGTTTTAAGCTCTCGCACTAGATTTTACAAGCTGGTGAACACTGGCAAAAGTATTTCTCCCACAGAACTATAACCACACATTCCCAAGACAGTATAAATATATGGTTGAACTAACATTAATACACATCACCATTTTATCAATTACATAATAAAACAAATTATCAAGTATCCAAATATTAAGTTACGCAGCTTGAAAGGCATACAAAATATTACAGAGGTCTGCCCAAGTCATAGCAGAAACTCAAGGAGGAAAAAGGAAAAGAAAAGAAAAAGATCACACTTTCAACAAAGCAATAGTTGGTAAACAACTCTCAATAGGTACAGTAAAAGAAAACTACAAGATTTTTCAGAAATTTTCTGATTAAGAATTTTTAGCTACAATAACAAAGCATTTCTACGTTTTAAAAAAATATTTACTAAAGTAAAGGGCATATTCTATACTTCCTGCACGAGACAAAGGCAACATTTTACTAGAAATATTAAATAGCCCCTCCCAACCTTTTCAGGCCCTCTGTTAAGTTGCACATGAAGTGCCAACATTAATTTTACTGTAAGGCTTTTTGTCTGGAGACATTAAAGACTTGTGTGCTTCTGTACAATTTAAAAGATCTTCTACATGAATAACCAGAGTAATGACTTGGAGAGGTTCAGGTAACAGAAAAGTACAGATGGCAGGGGTAAAAAATTGCTGTAATTCATAGTATTAAAAAGACAGACTGTGCAAATCCTGATAATTCTAGTGCGATTGTGGGAGACAAAACATACAGTGAGCAGGCAAGACTATTTTAGAGGCCATATTCTTCAATATTGAAATGACTGCAGAAAAAAAGATAGTAAGGTCCAGATAAGCTGGTAGTTCTCACATCATTAGAACTATGCTCATTTTAAGGAAAAACATGTAGCTGATATGCTGGGTGTTTTGGCACCTAATCTCTCTACAGATTGATTTATTTTAGTATCCCAATTTTTAGTAGTTGAAACTAGGTTGGTAAGACTCAATGGCATGATTAAAGGATATTTGATCTGATAATTAATGAGCAAGGACACAGCTCAGAAACAGGGTACAGCAAAAACATTTACTGGGTCTCCAAATAGACAGATATTTATCTAAACATAGAAGTTGCATTTCTACTGAGCCTTTAGCCTAATAAATACTCCTAAGGAAGCTTCCTTTACTACTAAAAAATACCAGACTGATGTCTTTGGCATGCAGTCTGCTTAATTCTAGTTTCCATCCTTTATTCCCAAAGAAGTACTATAGGCTGTTGAGCTTTACTGAATACAACAATTATTTCGGTGACCATTGGAGTCTTTAAAGCGCAGACGCATCTTGGGGCGGTATTTCTCCAAGTACAGAAGTTGCTTGCTGTTGAAAGCTCCACGCCGCTTCCTAGATGGAGAAAAACAGATTTTAAACAAAACAGTAATCTACTGCCCAATGAAATAATATCACCAACCAGAGAAAAATATTTTTAAATCACTTAAAAAAGCCACCTTTAAGTTAAGGCTGTAACCAAAATAGGGATAATTGGAAGTTAAGTGCCAGGAAAGAGGGTGGTAGCTTCCTTTCACAAATACCTCACTGGACCACATGCTCAAAGGAGTACATAGCATTTTAGACAGTATTCTAGCCTATGATAAGCACAAGCCAGAGATTTTACACTAAGATCTTCAGAAGAAACTTTAAAAGGAAGCTATAGAGCAGATGCAAGATGGTCTTCTTGAGAGCTGAAGTTACTCATTCTCTTAGAATAATTATGAAGAATACTACAATAGTAAGAAAGTACATAAACATTTAAAGTCCCCATAATAAGATGCTGAACGGAACCTGAGCTTTGTTTTCTCAAACCGTAAGTATGTGAAAAAAAGGTACATGTTGGCTGACTGTTTGGAGTATGTACCTGGCTTCCTATTCCTCATTTCATATACAACCAGTACAAGCTGAATTTAATTCTTCAAAGGCCTGGCAATTATGCAAGAAGTATTTTGTTATTTTTTATAATGGATGTGGCTTCTTTTAAATATAGCTGAATCCTGAGAAATGAAAACATTGAGACTAGAACTGTTCTCATCCAACTTACATACACTGATTAAAAAATCCAAGGAAATATTTGCCTTCAGTAGACCACCAGAAAAGACTAGGAAGAACTTTACAGCACGCTTTGATCTAATACAGAAGGAAGGATCCACCGACATGAATGAGTAGTAGCTCTGGCTACAAAACAGAACCTAAATTCCAAAGGTATTCTGCTTTTCATATGTAAAATAAATAAAGAGAACTCTCCAAATCTAACTTAAAGTTAGGGGGTTTGTTAATGGTTGTTTTGGTTTTTTTTAAACCTCCTCAAAAAATTATGTACAGATTCTGGTTTCAACAGGAAAATTCCCATTCCACAGGTCCAAGTCCTACAACACTGACTGTATGCAGTGCAATTTCAGATGTACTAAATTAAATACTTTACAAAAAAAAAAAGGCATCGAAGACAAGAAAAACATTCAGAATTTCCTTCACTACCCAAGGATGTATCAACATATTGAATCTTGGGAACAGCTACATGTTAGCATCATACTTACTGTCTTATGAACTGCACTGCATCTTCATACTTCATTCCACATTCTATCAGTGCAAGAGCAACTAAGACTGGAGCTCTGGTTCAAAAAAAAAAAAATCAGTTTAGCTTTTGTCAAAGTATACTCAGAAGAACAATTTATTTTGCCCAGTTCTCTCTTCTGCATATCTGATGTTTCTTCTCCGTGAAAACAGAAAAGGCAGAAGGCATTTCTACACTCACTATTATATCACTTGATTTTGAGTTAGCCATTCCCATTAAATAGGGGTTTAAATTAACTCTGGTCAACCTTAGCTTCGTTTTTCTGACTTTAGGTACAAGAGAGGACAACAGGAATAAAATGCTAGTCATCTTTAACCATTTGTTTCAAATCAATTGATTCTGAGGGAAGAGTTGTGTATGGGTTTCTATTCTCCACAATGAGTCATCTTTAGAAGCAGTCAGGATGCCAAAGCAGAAGTCAGAAGACGGGCCAAATTCAATAAGAACTGACAAATCCTAGAACTAGTGTTAAAAGTTTTAGGAGAGATGCAATCCACAGGCTGCTGCACTCCCCTGAGGATTTCCTTGTTTGCCACGGTGTTCTTCCTGACAGAATCAAGTTTCAGTTAGAAAAGCTTGACTTAAATCAAACTCAAATACCTTAGCAAAACTCCAAAAAAAAAAAAATCAAAGCAAAACCTCATGCCACACACTAGCAACAGACTTGTGCATCTAGTAGTAAGTTTAAGTGGTTTTGTATATTCAGGGATTTAAAAGAAAACTTACATGATAGAAAGCTAGGAATATCTCTTCAACTAATTAACTGCCCAGTTTTGAGGAAAACCCAACCAGTCTCATTCTAAGCAGCAGAAGAGGACTTGTTTTGGTAACGTTCATCACTATAGTGAACTTTGTTATGTGTGAAGCCACAACGCAGTGGATAAGCCAGGCTTATGGACAAGATGACCAGAAAACTCCATTTTATACTGGACATGCGAAAATTCATGGCTAGAATATATCAACTCCTTTTTGAACAGATCTAGTTCCCAAGTAGTCTCAAACAACAGTAGAAAAACCATTATTTTCTCACAACTGTTGGAACTGTATTTAAGATAGTGCCAACAGACAGAAAAAACAGGGCTAAAAGGACAATATTTACCATTATCCCTAAAAATTTTCATGTCACTTAGCAATGAGACAAACAGCTCTCGGACTTTGGAAAACACTTTTCATCCCCCAAACAGGTGGTGGATGAAACCTGGTCTTCATGTGCCAGAACCACCCACTTGTTTGTGGTTAACGGTTACAATGCCCTTGGTTCAAGGAGACCGGCACTACTGCTGAAATGGAGATGGAGAAGAGGCAGGCAAGTCACTAAAAAACAAATCCATTAGGAACAAAAGACAAAAATAACAATGGGACACTCATCAATATACTTGGTACAAGAATATACCTGTTCACTTAATTCTATAGACTTTGTGAGAGATGTGACAGAAGCATCATCTCTTGACCTAAAGACCTGTAATAAATACATACAACAGTTTCCTGCCATCTTAACTACTTTTAAGCATGAAGTCACTCAAATAGCGGATACGTGACTATTTTACATTTGCCTCAAATAAACTTTTGCACTAGATCTTAACAAGTCTGACCAGGGATGACAATTCAACAAATCTTTAAAACTTCACCCACCTTCCAAGACCAGCAACACAGTGTACAGCAATACAACAACCAGGTTCTTCACGAAATTTAACTTTAAGGAGGTTTAGCCAATCATCAACAATCTGGTTGGATGGTGGAGCACCATCATCAAAGGGCCAGTCCTAGAAAACAGGATTGCAAATAGATAAAGACAGAATTCTTGTAAGCTGTATGCATAGGCAAAAAAAGGAGGGGACGCAATGGACAAAGAGCTGACAGCTAAGGAATCCACTGAAACCTACAATTTTCTAATAGGGTAACTATAGCAAGATTATGAATACATTCCTTTCAATCAGTTTTCATTAAGCATATGATTTAGCTCAAAACTGAACCTTTTTTCCTTACAAGAAAAGATGTCTGCACATCTTTTTCCTCCATCAGCTGCTGGAATACACTCATAAGAATTAATAAGGTGGTGTCAAATAATCTTTTCTTTTGGGGAAGGGGGCAGGGTGAAGAGGGAAATAGGTTGGTTTTGAACTCTGCTTCTACACTACTTACCAAAACCTGAATGCCTTCTTTTTCCACCGGAGCAGTGTCATAAGTAGCTTCACACACTCTTACCACTGTGGTAACACCATATTTCTTAAGTTCCTAGGGAGTGAAAAAAAAAAATGCTGTTAAGAGTAAACTAGCTTCACTTACCATTTAATTTTCTTGATAAGCTAACTTGGTAGCTCATTCCAAAATTTTCAGTAGCTAAATTCATGCAAATGCTTACCATCCTGTAAAGAACACAGAAAGCTGAAATGACTAAAAACTTGGGTGCTAATGCCAGATACCTTAAACTTTTCTGCAAACACAGTCTTACCTGCAGACTAAGTTTTGTTATGTTGGATGAGACTTTTTTCCTTTAAAATCAGATCCACATAAATATTGATTAATCACGTAGTCCATCTCCAAAAGATCATTCATTTTAAAGGAAAAGGAAGCTTCCTGGTTTGCAAAGCTACATACTTCACTAAAAGCATTCTGAGTGAAGTTCAAGTCTTCCCCTTCTCTCTCTCTGCTTAAAACAACAGGTTTGTTAGACCACTTAATGTTAAGAGTTACGAGCACAGGACAATGAATTATTCCAGTTCCTGAGTTGCCATAACAAAATTTAGCTTTTTATTTTGCTATTACCCTACATTAAAAAAAAAAAAAAAGCAATCCCTCTTCATTCTCCCTTCAACAACCCATCATTCACACTGCAAGTGGCACGGTAATGACTGAAGCATTGCCTAAGCATACCTAAGCTATTTGTGAGAGTACAAAGGCAAGCAAATGTTATCTCACTCTGTTTCCTGCAAATAATCCTGCACCGAATGCAGAAGTAGCCGTAGTACACCTAAAATCTTGCTAAGGAGGGACTTAGCAAACTTGGACCTTCCCCAAGAAGTAGCTTTGCAGGGAACTTACTAGCATACACACACACTTCATACAACCATGCACTTTATAGTTCCAACATGCTAAATACGTGGTTTAGATAATAAATTCAGTACTAGCAATATATGCCAAGCCACTGGCTTTAGTCAGTAGCATGTACGAAAGCACTTCAAGTAGCTTCAGCAGCTCTGGATGCAGATTAAGCCTATAGCCACAAATTTCACTCAAGTAGATGCTATGACACAGAGGATCCTCTTAAGCTACACTAAAACCATGATCTGCTAATAGTGAAGGAAGCTAGGCAGTGAAAGCATACTGCAATCCTGTTATTTATTCCTAAGGTTCTGACCCACAATATGTATCACTATGCAGCAAGTGCAAGGAAATGTTACACCACTTCAGCCTAATCTGAATGTGAGCTCCTACCACTAAGAGATATTTGTACTGTTCTACACATAACTCTGCTAGATAATTCCCGTTTTCACACCTAAACAATGTATTTAATGTACCATGTACTAGACAGTATAATTATTACTTGGCTTCAGTCTCAGAATTATGTTTGTGGAGCCCAAAGTATATGTGAACAGATTTGTCTGCAGAGTTTTGAAGCATAGCACCAGTATTTGAAAAAAATCAATATACAGCCTCAGTACCTCCTCATATGGCTGTCACAGAAGTTATCATCTAGTAAAGGAGATTGTAAATATAGCATGCTGTTCAGGCATTAAAAAAATACATCAGTAAGAATTCTGTACTAGCCTTACCTCTATAAATTTGTTTAAGGTTGCATTGGTTGGATTATGTGTGATCAGGAATCTCATGTTCTTGTAGGTGATTTCCACAGGAGCTGGGCGGTTCATTCGGGCCATATTGATTTAGTTAAACATGCAACAAGATTATGAAAGGATTAAAAAAAATTCCAATACAGAAGTGATGTAGAGAAACTGAAGTCTACTTCACTATACTCCACGTGAAATTCTCAGTGCTTGGAAGTATGAAGTTGGGAGCAATGGGAAATGAAATGAACCTCCTAACAAGAAGCAGCAATTCTTCAATCCAGTAATACTGAGGCAAAAGAAAGGCAGTGCACTGAGGTTTACCCCATCCAGGTCTGAATTCCGTTGTTAAATGCTCTGCCAATTTCAATTCAACACTTCTTATCCTGGTCAACCACTTTTAGGGGGGCTTCTTGGTGGAGTAGTAATGAATTTCTACAGTTCACTTGTCTGCATAGAGGTCGTGCTGTGCCTGGCAGTAGTCTCCACTGCCCTTCAGAAACTCCATAAATGTGTGACCAAGAACACCACAGAACTGCTGTAAAGAGAGGGCAGGGGGGGGAAAAAGCATAATGAGTACAGGTGAAACAAGGTTATTTTTAAGACATCAAGCTTTATAAAATGAAAAAATAAAAACACATCAACTAAGCCATTTCACAAGGTTTATTTTTTATTCCAAGAATTAGGTTTGTGTAAGAATCCTGTTACCTTTCTTAGCATGGATTACTTGAAAATAAATACATTTACTTACTACAAAGTTTCCATGTAGGGTTTTTGCAAGACCAAATCCCATAATGTATTAAAATACCAATTTCAAATGTGCTAAACATAGCAATAAGTTTTAAGAACTCCTGTATTTATAAAAACAATAGTTCTTCCAGGATACCCATACAACTGCCTTTTCCATTTTGAATTGAGAGACATCACAACATCTAGTAAAATTCCAGAAAAAAATGCACATAGATCCACTTGACTCAAATAGGAGGCCTTGAAAGCAAATACAATCTTTGTGGCTTAAGAGTACAGTGTGAGCTTTTGAGGCACACAGATTTCTAACTAAGGAACATTTCACACACTGAAGGCTGAAGACCAATGGCAACCTTCATATGCTTTCAACAGTCTTTTTACACCATGACTTCATTAATATACCAAGATAGCAGTAATAGTCTAGCTAAAAACGTATATAGCAAGTTTATTGAACAGGTCATTCCAATCCAGTGGCATGCTGCTTAGCTATGGTAAATTTATATATATAATTATAGCAAGATGCAACCAGGAATTAAGATAGCAAATGAACTGCTCCAAGTTGTGTATTTATTTGCAGATGTTGCAAATGAACAACCCCTGTGTGCTTGTATGCACCGTGGAACCCTCATAGCAGATGAGTTAGTTTTGTGCCCAGCTCTCTACCAGTGCTACTGCTTATACCTGCCTAGGGAACAGGTGGGAAGAAGAGGGGAGTTCTGTTTTCCAAGAGAGGTACAAGTCGAACCACATGGCCACTAAACTTACTTAGGTATTAGAGAGAAACATAATCAATCCTAGAAATATTTAGCAGAAAAAGTTATTTATGTTGATTAGTCAACCTATTTTCATGTTTTCAGACAGCTTCCTGGTAAGAGTTTTAACGTGCACGTTAAGTCACAGGCATGACTTGTAAAAAACAAAATAAAGAAACACAGAATAAAACCCCAGCCTGCTAATAAACACAAGAATGAAGTTAACAGAAAGAAACTAAGATGACAATTTCACATCCACTTTGCTTCCACTCCAGAGATACTACCATCACCTGGTAATGATGTAGACTAAGTTTGCCAGCTACTAGTAAAAAAACTACTTCTGTTTTAACTTTAACAACTTGAGAGACAGCAAGAACTCTAAATAGGCATGGAAAAGGAGTAAGAAGGATCCTCTTAAGTCAAAGGTCAACAGAGTAACAGAAACCAGGAGAATTCAGACTCGGAAGAACTCCAAGAATCGTCATCTGACTCACCAGCCATGCCCTACCAAGGTGGCAGGTGTGCATTTAAAAGCCTCCTAGGACCAGATCCAGAAAACAGCTAAAATAGCAACTGAAAAAAAGAACTGAAGGTAACTTATTTAAAGTCACTTTCAATTAGTTTAAGAAGCAGAACAGCAAAAAGGGATGGGACAGCTTTAGGCAGATACAGCTGCACAAGGTCTTGTGCCGCTTTTTGCACTGCACTGGAAGATCTCATGTTGATCTCTTCTTAAGACTGCTAAGAAGAATCACAGACAAACCCTTGCCCTGGTAAAGGATGAGGGAGTGAAGGCTGTCAGAAACACAAATGCATGCAAGTGAGCTTGAGGACACAGAATGGAGTTATTAGGGTGAAAACCTTTAAATCAGCAAAATGGAGATTTTGGGGAGAAAAGCACATTTAACATGTCACCATACCAGGGCAGGTAAGTATAAAGAAGTAATCAGGATTCATCCAGTCTTCTAGGAAGGCTGCCCTTAGTCTGCAACTAGGAGTACTCAAGACACCAGACAAACCAGTAAACAAGGAAAAGGGCAGGCAGCAAAGAATTAGTCAAGTAAAAAATCCTTCTTTTTAATGCAGATTGCTAATGACATCTTAGAAACTGGGTGCACAGTTCAAATTCTTATACAAAGTTGAAGCAAGTAAGATTATGCAATGTTACATTTGAGTTCTATGTGTTATTAACCCTTACAAAGGAATTCATTTTGTTAATTACTGACTTAACAGTCAGTATTAGACACATCAGAACCTTAGTAATTCACACAACTAAGGACCTAACGAAGCATGTACTTAAGCCTCACTGTTTGCCTTGGCAACTACTGCTGCCACATTAAAAAGGACCAAAGCTCACATTTTCCTTTGATGTGAACGCCATCACTTCTCACCAATGCTAGCAGGAAAGCTTCACAGGCAGACCAGCTCCTTAAGGCAGCAACACACTGTACTATCCCAACACAGCTTTGCCAAGCTAGTTTAATTCTGTTCTAGGAGTCAAATAAAAATTAAAGATGAGTAGTACATGGGCATGCTGTTTGTGTTACGGCGTTAAGCCAGAGTACAAGGCTTCACCCACCTTCAGCAAAAAGACCTGGAAGATGAGAAATCAGCAATGAAAATAGTGTTGCAGTAATTATGATGACATTGGGCTTTGAGGGAACTTAATGATGTCATAAGCTTTCAAAAGGCTTGGAAATACAGCTTTGAAATTACTACATTGTCTCATAGAGTTTTGGTAGGTAAGCTAGCAAAACAGTCAAGACGGTGCATGAAAGCAAGAAGTTGCGTAAGTGAAATTCAAATGCATAGTGTTGAATGCAGAAGGTGCTTTAACAGAGTAACACCAACTCATCATTTGTACCATGAAGTTGGGTACCCCAGCATGTTCTTTTCAATTTACATATAAATTTTCCTTGAGGAAATTTAACACTGAAGCATTTTGGAAAAAGTAGTAGTTTCCATCCCAAGAAACTCCAACATTTAGACTGTTAGAGCTATCAGAATAAACCTGGAAAACAAAACTAAGGTTAATATGCCAGGACCACCTACTGAGAGAAGGTAACCTGTCCATTATAGCTGCATTAATTATGATTGCATGATCTACTACAATTCAAGCTAGGAGAAGTTAGAAAATAGTCTGTTAAAGCAGGAGGATGGCATCTTGAAAGGAAAGGCTTTAATTCATGCCCTTCTCTGGGACAGAAAGCTAAAGTACCTGTCTTCACTGACAAGCAGATTCAAATGGATGTTAACTTGGGGTTTGAAACAATCACTCATGTCTGATAAAAATGGCTTATGAAAGTAATCTATTAGATCATTACTGATATGGGGAAAGCGGAGAAGTGCAAGGTTATCCCAAGCTGTAGACATTCTGGTTCACAACTCGGCAGCATCTCTAAAAGCATGCAAACAAAAGCACTTGTTAACACAGTTATATGACCCTTTACCTTCAGAAGATGTGCAAGATGGTTCACGGTTGCTCAATCCACCTGCTCATAGACCAAAAACATTTATACGCAGAACCAACTATGTGGTCTCACAGTCTCTTAAATCAAGATCTGGCATGCACTCACCTACTGAAACCACAGGACTAAAACTAGAAAACTGAAATAAACTAAGTTTCACAACAATTTGAGAACACCTGAAAGGAAGTTCATTGTTCTAAATTACTACCCAACAAAAAGATACTGAATGACAAATACCTCCGACTTCCTCTTACTATTCAAGGCCTCAGTAGCAACCACCGAGGCAGTCAGGGAAGAACAGGAGGATAAGGGGTACAAACTGTGAAGCCATTGCACAAGGTAGAGGCACACCTTCATAAGGTGCTCCTGACAAGATGTACCTCCTATCTACTGGGCACATAAATGCCTGTCTTATGATATCCACAGTGATAACACTGTCCATCTTAGACCATGGAAAGCAACCCACTGCCTATGAAAATACATTCATATCTCACCAATGGGAAGGGAGAATCCAAAGGTTTATCATAAATTTGTTGTGACATGCTCTACGCTGGAAGGATATTCTTGTGGTTCAAGTATGCAGTGAAGGGGGAAGAAAAAATTATCTCAAAACTTCCTGTATAACAAGTCAATGCAACTTTTACAGATGAAACCGACGCCATGTGACTCAGTTCAAAGTTCTTCTGCTTGGACCACAAAAACATGCAAAGAAGCCTTAACAGATATTGGAGAAAATTAGACATCACAGAAACCAATCCATCCCCTTGTCTAGCACTACCTCCCAAGTTTCCAGAAGCAAGGAATCTCGAAGCAAGGAATCTCCAAATGATTTAACACTGTCACTTCAACAGCAAACTACATAAATCCTGTCACTCTACTAAAAAAACTATTCTATCATGTTTTAAGCAATAACATGAGAAATTCAGCACATACAGCAGTAACTGTCTGTATGTTTTTCATCGAGTTTAATTAAGCCATGAACGCCTAACAACTGAGAAGAAAGCAGTAAGGACTTCCATTTAATACAGAAATACTTCTTGTATTGATCCAATAGAGTGAGTTTTGATTTTCTGAAGAAGGTGACAATCTGTTCTTAGTTTACGGTTCAGTAATACCCTTATCTGGGTATTCTGGTTAACGTTTGAAACAAGTGATCACTTACAGTCAGCCTACATGCTGGGATAGATCTGGCATTCTTATGTGGCGTGTATTTTGTCAGAACAGAAAAGTTTCACTTGATAGAAGTTATTAGATAAGGCTAAGTTCTATTTATTTACGGTCTTACTGACACATTTCATTTCAGTAAGACAATGACATCCTGTTCCCCTTCGCTCTTGTTATATCTGTCATTCATTTTTATTTCTCATTCTCACATTTCCTCTCATGGCTGTGCAATTTCTGTATTGCCTCTTCCACATCTGCCCCCTGAAACAACTGTTCCTGTAACACAATTTCAAAACCCTTTGCTGTTCCATCACTGGAATAATATGAGCTGACATTTAAGCGTAATCTTCAGGTTTCTCGATTTGGCAGTTTTATGAGATTACAAAGAGACAGGGTTCATACTTCTGAGTCACTGCTTTCAAAAGACTCAGCAGATGCAGGTAGACATATTGGAAAGTTGTCTCCAGCAGGAATAAGCAACACCAGACTACAGGACCTTAATGCCACCAAAACTGTTCAGCTCCTAACGCTTGCAATGTGCACAGCTGGCTACTAGTGAGCAAACCATTCTGCTTCTATTGTCGTAGACGACTTGATTTTGTTAATTCTTTGTCCTTTTTGCTTCCCTGCTTTTGGAGGGCATACTACCACCAGCAAGCCGTACATTGTTTGATTTTTTCTGCTTAAATACACACTGCACTCTACGGTCACAGATGTTAGGCAGCACAGGCACCGAAATTACTAGGGGAGTTAAAAAAGGAAAACAAACCAAAAACCGGCAAGCGAAACCTTCCAAAGCTGAACTGTGATCCACCTCCAGAAGGAAATGCCTTCCTTGAAAAGACAGATGGCAAGGTCTTGAAAGCAGTTTCGATCAAAATTAAAGTATTTGACTGTATTCGTGAGCTTTTGAGGCTCAAGGCAGATCGTTACAGAAACATCCGCTTCAACATGTACTTAAATGACTCCTCTGCGGACTTTTCCTGCCGAGCAATGCCGGCTGCACGCCTGAGTTCGGGCATATCTCACCTCTACTGCACAGAGCTCATTCTGGAAAGGGCTCACGTCCTCGCTCGCAGCCGGCACTGACTCCCCGCCCGAGCACGGCGGAGACAAAGCAGCTGCCCGGCCGCCTTCGCCCCGGCCGCAGCCGCGCACGTGGGGCCGCGGCGGGGGGCGGGCGCCGGCCGCGGCNCCGCGGCAGCCAAGCCTGGCAACCAGCCTGGCAGCCAGCCGCCCGCGGGCAAGCCCCGGCTTGCCCGGACAGCCCCGGGCTACGGCTGCCCCGCAGCCACGGGGTGCCGGGCTCCCGGCCTGTCTGTCCCAATCCCTCCC
>VWZW01002476.1:356741-468328 GCA_013397115.1 Edolisoma coerulescens | reverse complement strand
TGGGGCCGGGGCGGGGAGCGGCCCTCGGGGCCGCGCCGGGACACCCCGCGCCCGCCCCGCCCTCTCGGGCCGGTGGCGGAGGCGTCGCCGGGAAGTGCCTGGCGCGAGCCCCGGCTCCCCCGGGACGGAGAGTTCCAGACTCTTCTCTGCGCCGCCGGTGCGGGGCGGCCGGCTGGCGCTCCACAGCCCAGTGCTCGCCATGGCGGGGCGAGGGGGGAGAGCCGCTCCCGCGCAGGCCGTAGGACGCGGGGTGGCGCAGCGCGGGCCCCGCGTGGGTTTAATCCGTCTGCCCCTTCGCCCGCGGGCTGCAAAACCTCTCTGGCGAGTTTAATGCCGACAGGAAGCTCTTAGAGCGCTCTGCCCGCAGATTACCCCATGTCTTTTAAGTCGAGATAAAAACTGTGATTCTGGTGTTGCAGATGGGAGCTCAGCCCAGTAGGCCAGCAGCGGTGTGAGAAACAACAGGGCTCCCTCAGCCTTGTGCTCCCTCTCGCTCCTGGGAATGTGTCTCCCAGGGCATAGGGGTTCCTGAAAGGCGGACGTGAGGAGGTGGAGCCGGCGGTGGGAAGCACCGATGGTATCACTGCAGCGCCTCCGGGATAGCGGCACGGCCGGCAGTCCCTGGCTGGACACCGGCAAGCGGGGAAACGCCTCAGTGTGGGTCAGTGCCAGCTTTGTGAAATAACAGCTTATTTTTAGCTCGAGTTCGTCTGGAACTGTTCTAGTTGTATTTAAGTCGTTAAATCTTTCTTCTGCATGATATTTTATTGCTACTATACGGATTACAAGGGCTTGCAGAAGTTGTTTTTCATCTAAAAAATAAACCGCTCCAATCTGAGCCTCCTCAAGTTAGTATTACCCTGTACAAAAGCATGGCTGGTTTGTGGTTTTGCCCAAATGCCCTGGGTTTGTGAAACCTGCATAAACCGTGGTTTGTCCAGAGGAGGTTTTCATGGTATCTGACACGTGAGAGATGTCCTGTTCAGAACATGACTGTACTATCTTTCCCTCCACCTGGCTTCAAGTGGCCATAAGCTAATTTCTAGCCAGGAGCCATGTCTCTGCTAGGATAATGTACTTAGCTTCTCTAGGCTATAAATAGATCTAGGCTGTATTTACATAGTGTTTTCTCTTTACTGACTTAGGGCACGTGTCTGGTGAACTTGCAGCTGTTTCCACTTCTCCATATAAAGCTTCTTGAAAACGTGCTCAGAATGCTATAAAATAAGATGATCTCAACGTTAATGGCTGCTTGGAATATTGTTTACTTTTTGCTGGTTGCAGTGATAGGAAGGTTTTGGGAAAAAAAAGAAAGTCCACATACCTTCTATCATTAGTAAAGTTTGAGGAATTTGCTCTGAATAGGGTTCTGTGATTAAACAGCTCTTTACCTGCTTTAATCCGTGTTTGGTTTTTGTTTTTGGGGTTTTTTCCTGCATTCAAACAATGCAAGCTTTTGTTTACTGTTTCATTGCACAATAAACTGATCAGGATTTTAAAATCAAATTACTTTCTGCTGCAACATCCTTTGAGTGCTCTAGCACAGTAGTTTACTCTGAAAATAAGTCTGGCAGTTTCTCTGAAACCGTATATCCAAAGAAGAAAGGATTTAGCTCAGAAAACTTCTGGTCTAAAAGGATTTTTTTTCTTTTTGAGTAAAGAATGCCAGGATCATTTTAATGATTTAATATTAATTTTTATTAGATTGACCCTATCTGGTCCCTCTAGTTGTGATTAATTATGTCATACTAGTTGTCACTTACGCAGTTCCTGTGTTTTATGATCTGAGATGGAAAGAGATACTTGGAGACTACAATAGTCTCCTATTTCAAATAATACTGGGCAGAATCAGACATATTTGTAGGGGAGAGAGAGACAAGTGGATAGTTAAAAGATGCCAATTAGTGAACTGATGAAACAAAGTGGGTTGAAGAAACAGAAAGAGATGAGACTCCTAAGGAACTTCAAATATAAGACAAAAATAAATGTTTGAAAAGAGAAGTCTGTGGGGTATAATCAGAAGAGACTGATACTACTAGTATGAGAAGCAAAGATGTGATCATCACCATTGTTGTGGTATTAGGGACATTAGTACAACTTTTATGATACGAGGCTATAATAGGAAAAAGCTTGAATACATTTTTGAAGCAGTGGGAATGAAAACCAAAATGTGAGTATGGACTGAATGTCCTTACATCGTTGTCTATTCTCAAGAGTTTTTTAAGGTTTTAATGGGCAGTTGTGCAGTAAAATAGTCAATTTAAAGAGTACCGAAGTTTCAGAAATCCAATTTGTGGGTTGTACCTTATGATTGCTTTCTTTTCTCCTAAGTACAATAGTGAAAATAAATCCGTATTCGCACTCTTTATGTAAAAGATGTAATGTAATGTAACCATTTTTGTAAAGAAGGGGAATCTTAATATAATTAGGAAAATGTTTTTTACGTCTGATCATCTTTGTCAACCTTTCTGTACTTATAAAAGTTCCATTATATTATTTTTCAGTCAGAGGGACCAGAACAGGAAGTAGTTTTCAACATGCAGTCACACCAAGACCATGTATCACTTTGAAGTGGTTTTAATTTATTGCTACTATATGTGTTCTGTTTTGAGAATGCTCCTTCTATGGGATTCATGGAAGTTAAACTTTAAAATATTACTCTTATGTTTTAAATATGTATCTTTATATAACAACTAATATAAATATTACTCAAAGACTAAATAAAAGTACTGGTTATTAATATGCATGTCTTTTGCAGACACTTAACTTCTTTAGTCCCTCTAAAAATCAGTCAGTTGTTCCTAATGTTTGTCTGGGTCTTCTGTAACATAACATTAGGGCAAAAACCCAGAAACAATTGTGTACTGGAAAAGAAATGTCACAATGTGAATTTATTCAATTGGACATAGTTTAATTATATGGACTAATCCTATTTTAAATTTCAGTGGAATTGGGGATTTTATATAGCTATCGATGTCATGTCTATTATTAGTCTATATGTGTAGCATTAATGTATGCACTTAAGGTTCTACTGGTTAGATCTTTGATGTGCTGATATTTCCTGTAGCCTTTCGTGTAGAGGTTTCTGAAGGCTGTGTTAATGCCTATGTCATGCCAATGTGTAAAAACGTGAAGTGAGTTGACTATCACGGGGTTAGACTGTCACCTAATAGAAAACTCATACATGACTAAGCAGATTAAAACAAAAAATAATTAAAGGAAACTAATGTAATTAATGCAAATCAATGTAGTTCTAGGGAAAACAGCTATTGCCAAGAAAGCTGACTTAATGCTTTGATAAGATTACAAGATTGGCATAAAAGTAACTGCATAGCTATAACACTAAATGTTCATGTTTTCAAACAGTTTTATCAAAGGAGTGTAATCAAAGATCACTCTAAAAAACAAGTGTGACTGATGCAAAGACTGATGAATAGCATCAAGAACTATGCCAGCATAGCTCTTCGGAGTAATCTAGGCTGTTTAGTAACTTGGATTCACTCAAAAATGTGCTTTTTGTACCAACACTTGCAAAGTCATACACCTAGAACAAGGAACACAAGCAAGACTTTTAAGTTTTCAAGAATACTTTTGTTACTCTTTAAGGGGTGTAGGGATTATAATGGACAAGTCAATATGAACACCCAGGGCAGTGCTTTGGTTACAATAAAAATGATCATTATGTGAGCCTTAAATATCTAATGTGAAATTGTGAGGAGTAGAGGGATTTTTTTTTTTTTAGTAGCATCAATGCTAACTATTGAATTTCCATGTGTAGATCTGACCACAGACCTTACCTGATCTTCTGATATACATAAAACCCCAACTAATTTGTGTGGAGCCTGTGTGTGGCATTTTTCATCTGCCCTGTTACCTACTCCTTTTTTGTGTTTACTGCTTCACCTCTTAGCCCTTTTTTGTCTCCCTCTTCAGATTATATTCAATGCTGTGGTGTCTCTTGGATTCTGTGATCTTCTGGTGAACAGGATAATGGAGTGGAAAGGACTGCAGGACAGTGTCAATTTGTGTTTGACAGTGGTAGGTCCACAGCTGTGTCATAGAAGAGAGAGTGATAAATTTTTGAGAATGCAAATCTTCAGAAAATGTTCAAAGACTGGAAACAGTGAGACATATAAGGACTCTTCCCGTTTAACTCAAAAAGTCGATGCAGTGATGTCTCAGAAGGAGAAAATATGGGCCTCTAGAAGTTTCTTAATTTGAAGAGTAAGGTAGATTGGTTTATAACTGTACGACAAATTCACTTTTTCTGAAGTTACTGAAGATACACGTTACGGGCTTCAGGAATTTTGGGTGAAATTTCATATGCTGTGATGTACAGGAGATCATAAACTGTAAAATACAGATTTTTTCATCTTGAAGGGCAAATTTAACAGGAAAAGAAGACTTAGTAAAAAATGCTTTACTTCAGGTTTTTTTAGTTCAAATTCTTTATGGTATTTTTATCTCAATTGAGCTGTAGAATTTCTTATATATTTTTTGTCTTAACTGGAAATTCTGCTTTTAATATTTCTAAAGTTTAATGATATTAATAATTTAACTGAGTGCTTCTTTTTATTTTCCCACTGATTATAATTTCATTTTGTGTATAAAAACCCTCTAAATTACTGAGTTTCTTGTTGTTGTCAGTTCTTACTATGTCAGTTTCATTTCTGCCGCTTGGTCTCATTTATTCTCCCTTCTAGCATGATTTCCTCTTTATTTTTTGATGGATGTCTTCAGTCAAAATCTTTTTCCAAGCTTCTCTCTTTTCTTTGGTTCTTTAAAAAGTCTCGTGATTGTTAAACATTAATTCATGTCTCTCCTATGTCCCAAGTTTCAGTCAATAGCACAGTCGGGACACTGTTCTGTTTCCACGGCCTGGGCCCGCATGGTCAGAGCACACATGGAGCCCTTTATTGCTGGCAAATAGCACCTAAGGAACACTGTTGTGCTGTGAGATTGGTGGGACAGACCTGTGCTGGAGGGGAACCTTTCTGCTATGGAAATTTCTATGCTGATGTGCTAGGAGAGGGATACAGAATTTTTACTGTAGGAAACCTATTTGTGATGCTCTAGCACATTATCAAAACTGAAGGAGTGTACAGTGGATTCTTAATATTTGTTTGGCTTCCTTGGCCATGCATAATTATAAAAACATACTCTGAATTCATTATGAGGATGTAACACAGACCTTTTCACCATTAATGTAACTGAGCACTTCATATACAAGGTGTGGTATGCTAAAGGTTTCTGGTATAACGTCATGATCTTGGGCTAGGTCTTGTCTATATGCTTTTGTGATAATGACAATTTTTTCCATTTTCAGCTTCAAAACTGTTTTCTGCATTTTGAAGAGAAAGTCATTTTAATTTCTTTCTGGAACCCTGATTATATGCATTGGCCATGGACTGGTCAGAGGGATTAGAGAGCTACTACTGGGACTTCACAAATAAAACCAATGTGAAGCCCTTTTTGAGTTGTTCTTTGGAAAAATTTTGTGTATTTCTCATATTGCTTCTGTCTGTTCAATAAAATAATTGTCTCCATAATGCCCAGTTTGTATTAAAACTTGGAAGATGTGGTAAAGAAGGATTTTTTTATGACTGAAGAAATGATCTTTTACAGGCACATGCTGAAATAGTCACTTGGCAGGTTTAACATTCATAATTGGCCCTTAGGCAACATATGATCTGAGTAGATGGTATTTAAGTATTGCAGGAGTAATTATAAAGATGAATAATTTCAGAAAATATTTGCACAATATTGCTTACAGGTAAGTTTTCTGTTGTTAGACTCTTTTACAACATATCTGCTAGTTTATTCCTATTGAAGTAAATAAAGCCTATACATTAGGAAAACTGGACATTTTTGATTTAATTTAATTAGGTTTTCTCCAACCCCTTTTTGGAACAGTCCAATGGTTTGACATTCTGGATATATGACAGCATTTATCTCAGCAAGCTGTTTGAGCTGATGGCCTGGGAATATTTTCTCAAGTATGTTAGTGGCGAATCAGAGCATAGCCACAGGGATGACAAACAGGGTCTTTGGTGCTAATAGTGCTTTCCATATTTCCTATTACTTTTTAAGAAATTTTGGCATAAGGATCCTATACAGCTGCTGTTAAAATACTGCCATATTTTTTTGTGTTACAGGTTTTCAACAATACTACCCATGAAAACTGCTAAACTGGTACTCTTAATGGTAATATCAGATGTTAATGACAATTACAAGAGCATACAGCAATTACAGGGACTCGTAAGTCTTCCTTTTTGAGAAGTTTCTTTGGATGAGTGTGAAAATTCATTTATGTTTTTGTTTCTAAAATGTAAACCACTTATTTTATTGCCTTGCATTATTAGTGCTGCAACCAGAAATAAATAGCAATCCCTATGCTCAGTCTGTTCATATTACTGCAGCTATCAGTCACTTACTGCCTGTTCAACATCCTCTTCCCACTGCTCCTGATTTTTTCCCCTCTGTTGCTAGGGAGGAATGCTCATTGATTTTTCTGTGGGTTTTGTTGTTGTTTTGTTTTGTGCAGCAAAATAACAGTTTATTGAGACAGGAAAATTTTGCACGTCTACTTGTATAACTCACTATATTCTTTTGTCAGCTGGTATGCTGTACTGTCACTAGACTCAAAGTTTATCTTGACATTTACTTTTGGAATCCCATTATTGTTAAAAATCATTGCCTTTCATTTTATTTCTGAGATTTGAATTAAAAATTGAAAACTAGAAGCTAAAGTTGGTAATGGAAGCTCTGTTGCAGTTCTATTCCATGTTCAAATGTTACCTTGTGCCATTAAATGACAGAATTATTATACAAGAAGGAAATTTAGAACATCTCATAAAAAATATAAATTAATATATTTTCTTGGTATCTATACATGTCCTTTTATTGTTTCTTTGATTAGTGAACATTCCTCTTTTATATAGTATTATAATTGTCAGTGTATTAGAAAAGAAATATACCTGTGTTCAATTTAACAGGAAAAACAAATCACTTGGAAACCAAAGTACATATAATCTTATGATCTAAAGCTCACCAACAAAGGAGATTAACTAGTATTACCCTAAATGAAGAAAATTACATATGTTTAAAAATCAAGATGGAAGCTGTAAGGAAAAGATTATTAATTATCTAAATGTCGTAAAAAAATGTAGTGGCTTTTGTATTTGGATTTAAACAAGAAAGCGTCTGAGAACTGTCAGCCTCCATGATCCAGTGCTGGAGTTCTTCTGGATCCTTAATTTCTTTTGCCTTTTGCTTGAATAAACTGGTTCAGCAAATCAAAAATATGCTAAGTCTTTGTCATAAAAAAAGACTTTTGTTTTGTCTTAGAGCAGGTACACTGTGTCAGGCTATCAGTAAACATGCACTTTTTGTGACATAAATGACATTCCAATGGTACTCCAGGTCTTAGGGTATTTTGCCTCCAATCTGCCAGATGAACTCTGCACCAGCCTTTGCTATGTGTACGATTATGTTGTTTTTTTCCCAGGATTTGCACAGTCAGAATATTACTTTGGTCAGCCGACTGTTAGTCAAAATAATACATACCAAACCAATGGTAGGGAGCTGTACCCCACTGAAAATATAACTGAATACATTGTAGTTTGCTTGTGCAAAATTCTTGATGCAGAATTGCCTCTTTTGTACCCCTACTGCCATGCACGTTTTTAAAATTTTCAAATTGGTGTTCTTGAACCTGCCATCAAGCCCAAAACTGTATATTCTTGTCTAATATTCCTGCAGTTCACATTCTCATATGTGCTCTCAGCACTACCAGCTGCAGGCATATGCATTTCAGCAGTAATCCTGTTCTCTGAAACTATTACTTCAACATGTTTCTGATGCCACATGGATAATTTTTTTTAGTAATGAGAGTTAGCATCTCCACACCAAGAAAAGTGGGACACATTTGTTTCTACATCTGTTTAGATGCAAAATTCTGGAGCCTCTGCAACTATTCCCTATCTGTGTTTAAATGTTCCCATTGTAGAATTGCACAATTCCTGCCTGAAACACTACTGTATACTTGGGGATAGAGTAACAATTCCAGCAATTTCCATGACTGCCCAGTTTGTCATGAAAATATTATAGTGGTAGTTTCTTTTCATGTTCCGGTACTGTCCAAAAGACATGAAACATCACATGCATGTCTGCATCATAACATAAACAGTTAGAACTAGGGCAGCACGTTTAATGTGTCTGTGATGAAAGTGGAGAATAGTCAGAGCTATAGGGGCCAGAAGTACCTCAGGTGCATGTGGTGGCAAGCTAAAATAACCACTGTCCTTAGAGCCATAAAGGAAAAATAATCAGATTGCTTTGTTCCTAAAGACACACCACTCAGAAGGGCAGTATGTAAACTGGAGAATGTCATCATAGCCACTGAAGTAAACAAGTGCACCATTGTATATTCAGGATGTACTTGGTTTATGGAGCTGTAGATAATCAGTGATAGTTTGGTTTAAGGTTGCCTGAGTAGATGTGAAAACACTCTGTCGTGTGACACACCCCACTGTGGATAATTGTATGTAGTAAAACTCATGTCCTTGAAGCTGACCTTTGGAAGGGAGGGAAAAGGAGTAGAAAGATATGGAACTAAGTGCTTAGTCTTATTAAATAGGCCTTAACAAGTATTTCAGATTAACAATATTTGCAATGATAGGAAAAAGTGAACAAGCTCTTCAAGATGCCAGTAGAGCCACTATTTTCTTCGGACTCTCTGTCAGATATAGAAAGATTTCAATATATCAAAAGGAACTTGATGCAAAGGCCTCCTAGTTATTAGAAGAAAATTCTTAGGATGCAGACAAGATTAATGTAAAACTGATAATTTTTTTCTGCAGTACTTTAGGATAACTAAGTATGCTTAGAAGCAGACTCTCACATTTTCACTACATAAAATATACTCTTAAAAGAAACCAGACTCCAAAATTTACTGACATTGTTCTTATAGCTTGTAATTTTATTAGAAATCTCAGTATTTAAGTAAACTCCATTGTAGAAAACATAATAAAATTCCAATATACATTTCAAGATCTAATTTTACTTAATCATTTTCAAGCAAGCAAGAAGCAGTCTGGAGACATTTTCAAATGTCCAGGCAATGAGCTTTACAGACACTGTTCCTAGGGATTAACACTACAAACTTTGGGGATAGCCTCTCGAAACAAGCTCATTATGCTGCTCAGTGGATGCCCTGCTGTCATTGTTGTTAGGCTCATGAGGCAGCTCTCATCCATACATTCTCTGAAGCCTCTTATCCTGTTAGTGATCCAGTAAGCCTCGACTTGTACAGAAGCTTTCAGAACTAAGCACTGCTTGTACAAGAGAAAGGCTACCAATTTCTCTCCAATTCGAATAAAATGCATTGCAAGGTAATGCAGGAATCTTGACTTTTTTTTTCTTGAGGTACCATTATGAATAAAACTGGCCATAAATACTTTTCCACTGCTCATATTTTAGGGCTTTTTTGCTATACTATTTCTCAGTTTCTATATAATTTCACCATCCTTATTTAGGGGAGAATAATACCCTAGTTTAGTCTTCCTTCAGTAAATAGCTTGAAGCTTTCAGTCAGATTTTACTCTGCTTTATTCAGGCACAATCTAATATGACATCTCTGATCAAACAGTTAGGCAAAAAGTATATTTTGCCTTTGGAAGCTGCCCCTTAGTTTAAAAGATTACTTTTCAAAAGTATCTATATTATTTTAGAGCATAACTCATGTTTTCCAAGGGAATGGTCACTTGGGGATGCTGAACTTTAGACAGTTCCAGCATAAGGGAATTCACACCCTTAATTACATGTTACAGATTCCTGTTCAAAACATGAGAAGGACTAGGAGACTAAAAATGGAATCAGTAGGAGTCAGCATGGCTCACTGGAAGATACAGCAGACAAAACCATAGAGGAGATGAATAAAATTAACTTGGCCAACTCTCAGAGGATGAAGCTGACTTTCTTTAGCTAGGCTGCAGTCAAAAGGAGGGAAAAAAATAGGCAAACGTGGGGATAAAAGTTCTTGAACATAATCACAAAATTAATACTTTTTAAAGAGAAAGATATTTTAAAAAGATACTATGTTTTCTAAGAAAAATATTTCTAAAAATACTGAATAGTTGCACAAAAAGGGAAGAGATATCAATACAGCCTGCAGGTGAAGAAAATTATCAGTGAAGTAAATGACTGCTCCTGTCAGTTGATAAACACTTTTCAGCCTGTCTGACACTATGAGGATAACACTGCTTTAACAAAATTAATTTTTAAAATTATCTACTTATCCATCATAGCCGTGAAAAAAAAAAGGGTTCTAAAGGTCCCTGCTTACGAATTTCTTGTTCACACACTGCTTCGCTCAAATCCATTCATTCTCTAGAAACCAAAGCAGCATGCATTCTTCATTGATACAATTATGAATGATCTTAACTGCTTTTGTGTACTGCTTTCTCTACTTGCAGTACGAGTTCTATATTTTTAAGGGTTTTCACTTTCTTGTGTTTGATAACCCCTCTGTCTGCTTTTTCTCTGCTGGCATTATGGGGACCAGCAATATTGTTTTCCTTATCTTATTTGCCGCAAGACTGCATATTTATTTTTTACTTATTCCTGTGATCTCAAGCCTGCGTCTTGTGCATCCAGATACCTTAGTCTTCTTTAGAACATCCTTCAAGGATTACAGTTTTCAACCTCAGAAAATGTGTTACTCAATTTCCCCCTGCTGAATTATCAGGACTACAGTTTTACATTGAGTTTTAGGGATCAGTTGGTCTTCTTCCCTCTTATGCTCTGTATTTCTCCTATAATCTTCACAAAATTCCCCTGAGCTGAGCTGTCGTTTCCAGTTTACCTATTTGTGTCCTTATGTTCTCTCTTTTGTCATGTTATTATTAGGAAAAAATGATGTAAAATGTTGTCGTCAAAGTAACTATCATTGCCTTAAGAGAGTGACTTAAAAGGAAACTCATTAATCTGCATAATAAAAGTTATAAGGGAAAACAAGAAACCAAATGATAAAATACCCTAATCAGAAGTAAATTTATGAACTGATATTTATACAAATTCAGACAAAGCTAAATCAAAATAATTTCTCTTCAAGTGGAAAAACAGACTAACTAACTTTGGGCTGCACCTCACATAGAAACCTACCATAGTAGGAGACATCCAGCTTCCTTTTGCCACTATGAGTTAGGTGTCAAATGTGAGAGAGTGGTCTAGGCTTTTTCTATAATTCAGGGAGAGAGAGAAGTCCTAGAGGCTGATAAATCCTGTTATGACATACATATTAAAGATGGGATAAATTGCTTTTCAGCAGTATTTATCATGACTGTAGAGAAAGAATGAGCAATTAGAGTAACCACCTATATTTCAAACTGGTAACGAGGTAACCTGAATCTTACCAGTCTAGAGTGGAATGGACTCTCCTTACCAATGGCTCTAATGTATCACCTATCCAAAAAAATTATCCCATCGCTGTCTAAAACCATGCTGTGTGTCCGGCTCAGTCCTGAACAGTGTCTGTTCCCATGCTCTGTCTGATGTTTTGAGTTGTCCTATGTAATGGGTTAATTTTTTTGTTGTCCTTACCTTGAGAAGATTTAGAAACCATAAAGAACAGAATCCATGATCATTTCATTTCATTTTTGCAGCATTAAAAAGGTTTATTTGACCTAAAATGATTTATGTACTTGTAAGGAAATTTTTTTTAAAAAGGGCTTCACATGGTTTTCAAATAAAACTGTGTCCCTGTATTGGCCTAATACTGCAGGGTCAGGGCACTTGATAGGAGTGCAAGACCTTAAATTTAATCCTCTCATCCATCTTCTGGGGGTTGAGTCTGCGTCTCTCAGAAGACTCCCTTAATTCTCAGACTGTACCACATATTCAGTATATAATGAGTGACTAGAGCCTCTCCAACAAGATGTAAAAACCTTTGCTGTTAGTGAATTTTCTGCCTTCCTACTCTTTGGTCCTTGACTCACTGGTTATTTATGTTTTGTGATCATAATGGAGCAGTGTCATCAGTGGTCCAGTACACCAACTGCCCCTATCACAAATTCTGTTCTGAATTCTAGTAGCTAATCTTCTTATCCTGAGTAGGAAGTTACATCAATTTGTTTATGGATAATTATTTAAACAAGTCTCAAACATTCCAGGAAAGTGCATTAATAACTAGTAATTTATTTCTTATATCTGGGTTTAAAAAGGCAAGAAGGTCTAATATATTTCAAACATATTTTAAGCCATCTGGCATAATATAAGACTGAACACTAAAAGGCTATCATTGAGATTAATATCAATTTGGAAGGGACAAACTCCTCAACTGTAGGGTTAATGGAGCTCTGTACTGTGAATTTACTTGACTTGAACTATGGACAGAATGTTAGTTAGTGTGAAACAAAACGGAATTTAGATTCTGTTTACTGCCTTCTGTTGGGGGCGTTCAGCCAGATTGAATCCTTCTTTTCCTCCACTTATCTAAAAGGTTCAATAGCTCAGTCCTTAAATATGCTTTTAAAAGTATGGTTTCAACCATACACAGTGTTGAAATAAAAGAATTCAGGTATGATTTTGGACAAAATGTTTACATTTGTCAGGCCTTTTAACGTGAAATACAGACCTTAGGAAGCACCATTTTGTACACATTTTCATGCCTTTAATAAATTATGTTTGTTGATTATCAAAGTCTGACATCTCCCTGTAATTTGGGAGGGAAGTCCTATAATCCAAAATTAAATTTGTTTTATGTAAGTAAAGAGTTTTCCTGCTCACTGGACAAGGTATGTAATAATTTCTGATCTTTATATTAAGGCCTTTCTAAGTTGGAAGTACAATTTTTAAAAAATCTGAATTGAGTATTAACAGTTAAATATTTGTTTTAAATTACTTTTTGTCAAAGTTCTTCTGAACTAAGGAGTGTAAGGAAGATTTTGTTAATGCCCAGCTTCCTGTTGGTAGCAATTAGTCATCTGGTTAAAAACAGAGGCATGCAGCATAAGTGCCTTGGTTTTCAGTAAATATTCCCCTAACTTATAAAGGCTAAAACTGATCTTTTAAAATATAGTTACTAATTTAGTTAAATATTACAAATATAGTGTCTGCAGTACTGTTTATGCATCTCAGTATGGCTTATTTTTTCTCAATGGTAAGACAGTGTTGATTCACTTTGGTTTATGAACCACAGTGACTCGACGGTTCTTTCTTGAGGAAATTTTGTCAAGTCATCTTGCAGTTGTACTTTTGGTAAACTCTAAACAGAATAATACTTTGCATTTGTCTTCTTTTTTTTTCCTTGATCTTTTCTCCAATTTTTTCAGTCATCCAAGTTCTGATTCTGCCTTTCAATCTGCTTGTATACTCTCCAAAACCTAATATAAAGTAAAACGGTAATAAATTACTCTTTTGTTTGATAATTTACTTATTCACATTATTGAGTAGTATCTGGTATAAAGAAAATTTCTGTGGTTCTATGCTCAATCATCTTTCCCTTTGGACAATGAACTTTTAATTTTAATTTAAAGAAAATAGTTGAAATGGTTTCCCAAGTGTTTTTGCACCCCATCTTTCTTTAGTTTCATCAAGATATTTTTATGTGATTGCTTTTACTAAAGCCATATGGAAGTATCAAAAAACTTTTTGTAAGTTAATACATATGATCTTTGCCTGGTTTAGAAGGAGATTAAATTGGATTAAATCCAGAGATTCTCTAAACAACTTTTAGGCTATCCCTTAAAGGCATTCATATTGTTTGCTTGTTTATTGCATTTTTTTTCTGAGAACTGCAGTTGGCTGAGTGGTTTGTAAATTCCTATTTACCTCTATTCCTCCTTTTAATATTTGTTAGAATTCTTTCTGGAACCTTATTTAGTATGTCAATTAGGAAATTCTCTAGAAAATAGAAAATATGCATTTGAAGCTGAAGACAAATGTTAAACCTAAGACATTCCCTCTCTTAACAGTGTGTTAATATCAAGGCAGTTATGCAGGAGCCATTTCATTGCAGTGTAGAAGGAAAGGAATAAATCCAGATCCAGCCTACTCTCAAGCAAGAATTGATTGACTGTGGATCATGAAGGGGCAGGAATGCCTGTCTGGCATGTTGTCTGGCATGACACACAACATTTCTGGACAGGATGGATTTCAGACATGTCACTATCCTAGGATTTTTTATTGTCTGGGCAGCAGGGTATCACATTGTTGTGTTGTCATTCTAAGTCACTTACATACTGCTGTGTGCTATATATGTCATGTGGTTGCCAAAGCCTCAGTTTTGAAAGCTGCTCCTGGGACCAACTGTTTGAATATTTCTATTGGGTCTCTTTTCAGATCTTCTTTGAATAGAAGATGCAATGGGATTTTAGGCTAAGGGTTTCCAGTTGAAAATACCAGGGACAGGGAAGGCACAGGAGCAAACTCTATTGCCAAAACAGGTGCTGTTCAGTCTTAAGAGCTGACCTGGTAGACACTGTGTTGAGCTTTCTGGGGGAAGAACTGTCTCACTATAGGCTTACTGGATTTTTGCGAGGTTTATAGCATCTTTGTGAAAAATAAAAGCAAAGGAGTACTTGTGTAGGGCAATTCCCTTGCAAGGGGAAACTTACCACTTGAAAAGCTCCCAAAGCTCTGAATACACTGATTGGCAGAAGTCCAGCATTTTTCTGTTGGGATTTTTAATATCATTACTTCCTATATAAATTGCCCTTTGTCCCACAAGCCTTGGCCAGACAAAGTCTAATTTGATAGCGCCTTTCCTCAGGCAGCCCAGATCACATGGGCTGAGCGCCAGTGCCTGTAACTGGTAGGTCCTCTTTGTACTCCTGCTGCCACTGGGGCCATTGGGTACCTCCTAATTGCTGTAGTGACATTATGTACTCCTTTGCCCTCATCCCACCAAACTTTCACTTCCTGTCTCTGTGCCAGTCAGAAATGTTGCCTTATGAATCATGAAGGAGTGGTAGTATGGAGAAAAAATAAGGAAAATTATTTTTAATTTCAACTGCTTTACAATCAGCCTACCGTTAGTGGACACCAATTTAATGATGCAAAATCCTGAAGAAGAGGAAAAAGACGTAGTTCACTTATAAAGCACACAGGACACTGAGGTGCTTTGACTCTGGTCATTGCAGCAGTACAAACAGCAATTAGACCCCAGGGAAAAGGTACGTTGTTTCCCACTACTGGTTGCTTTCATCTTGTTTGCAACCTGTTTTTGCACAAAGCACCACAGCTATTTATAAACTGCAAGTGGGAGCTGAGAATAGGAAGAGCTTTGTGTTTATGGGATGACAGTGTGAGGAGAGCAATACTTTAACTAAATTGGGATGGCCTCTACAGAGTCCTATTTTTATCATTGTAATGCTGCTGGTATTTTGGGGACTGAAGTCTCACAGACACAAACTGGGCTTCATGTAATTTATGTCTTCTTACATATAAAAATAAACAAAGTTATGTTAAAAAGTTGTGCTTTTTTTTTTTTTTTTTCCCGATTAATGCCAAGATGAGTAAAGCTTTTTGGCTTCTAATTTAAACTATATGAAAGTAGTCAATAGGCCATTTACCAGAAAGGGCCAAAAGGTGGTTGTTACAATATTGAGTTGTTTTAAGAAGAGGGTAGGAACATGGGTGAGATGGTTAGGTGCATTAAGGGAAAAAAGGTCTTCCAAAAACCTTGCAATGGTAGAAAATTCAGTGCAGTTCTGGCAGGTCTGCATTTGCTTGCAAATGACCATCTCAGATACTATTTTTCTTTTTTTTCTTTCTTTTTTTGTAGGTTAAAAAAGACACTACACAAAGGAGTGGGGAACCTAAAATTTCCAGTCTTATTTGCTCTTTGCAAAGGGAGATACAATTCCAAAACTTTATTGGAGAAAATTCTTAGAAAAATCTTCTCTAGCCTATTTGCCACTAAGAGCTATGGTTTTTGGCTTGGAGCACTTTGGCCTGGAATTATTACCTGGCAAATGCTGACTTGAAAGAAGAAGCACAAAAAACAAAGGTTTTTTTCATGTGTGTTGGATGCACTGAGATAAAATGCTGTAGAAATAGTTGATAGAAGCGGATTGACTTAGCATCAATTTGGGCTCCTACCAAACTATTAGATTTTATTACTAGAACAGACAACTGCAACCCACTTTTGCTAAACAGACGTTACAAAACAGTATTTAAAAGATATAATTTTAGGTTTTCTAAAGAAACAGTTTTTTGAATCAGTGAAAACTCTTCATATTTGGCAAGATACTTGTCTCTCAGTTGAACATAGCAACAAAATAACAGTACAACCTGCCTTGTTTCCCTTCTTAAAATTATGGAAAAATAGTATTTGTAGTTTTGATTTGCAAACTTTTTGAACTGGAATTAAAATCAATGTGTTACTGCTCAGTTCATGGTTGAAACACCTTTTAAACATACTGTTTGTACTCATTTAACACAAGCGTCTTCAGAGGCAATGAAGAGTGAGTCAGCACCAGAGTAATTACTGGTTTTAACTCTTCCATGGTTATGACTGGGAAAATATAGTTTAAAAAATGATAGCTTCTCAATTTCTGCAAAATGCCATTTAAGAATAATGCAACTTATACAGCACTTGTAAAATGTAAAACAAGTATGGACAACTGCCTGTTAATAATTGACAATCACCTTTTTTCACTGTCTAGTGATTTGGAGATCTGAGATGAGAAAGGCAAAGGGAGATATTCGATTCAGCTGTGCATTGTCAAGAGAAATAATGAAAAAGTAGAATAAAGACATGAAGTTAAAGAAGAAGTGGGTAAACTTCCTTTTTGATATCCATGAGGATTAAGTAAACTTGTAGTCTCATATAATTACAAAACAAAACCAATGATGTTGCTATCTGCTAATTGCAAGTAAATTATACAAATTAACAAATATTGATATTCACAGAAAGCTGTTTTTGATCCAATAGATATATAAAGAAATATTTTATTTGTTAATATTGCTAATATTTCATTAACAGTGGAAGAGGCCAGACTAATTAGAAAGTTAGCAAACTTCCTTATTGAGAATTATTTTAATCTCTGAGACTGTACTAGAAGAAACAACTGTTTATGTGTGTAAAAATGCCGTGTTGAAACTAACCTTTTTTCTTCTTTGGTAAAAGGAAATCAAGTCCCTTATTTAACATTCTAAAGCTACAAATACAGAGAGTATTCTAAAAGCTTGGCAATTTTTTGCATGTATTTATATTCTTTACCTGCTTAAATGCTAATGTAGGTGAGCAATCTGTAGCAAAGACCTCCTAAACCTTTGCTAGTGGCTGGAAAAGCCTAGAATCCAACTATAACTGCTCTTTCAACCCAATGTCCATAATCAGATGCAAGTCTTACTACTGGCCTTAGGGGTACTGAAGTGAAGTACTGACAGCTTGTGGACTTCTTGCCCAAGTTAGCTTAAAGTTATCTTTCACATACCGGTGCTTGTACATGTGTTGTATTCCTCTTCCTTACTCCTAAGGGAGGTCTCCATGCCTCCAGATGAGGCTGAATCATTTGTATGCTGAGGGAGAAGAAAATACTGATATATTTTAAGACCCGCATAATTTTAATAAATCATTGAGTAACTGAAAGAGTAGACAATCCGTGCTATGTCCCTGAATTGATTTTGAAGACTCAAGGGAGACTTTGTGCAGATAATCCAGTGAAGGTTTTCTCTTGAGGTCAGAGCTAAATGAGACAGTACCTTGGTATTTCAATCAGTAGGATGTAAATAGAAAACGATTTAAAAAAGGAGAAGAATGGGGCAGGAACCTCTTAAGGGAGTCTGTTTCTGAAGTTTGTGTTAGATGTACATCCTACAAGTATTTGTTACGCCATGAGCAGAGCTGGTCCAGTGCTGTTTACAATCATTCTCACTCAGAATTCTGTTAATTCTGTACCATGTTAAGGGACCTTCTCATTAATTGAAGTTACAAGATGGCAGCTATTTAGAGTTGCAAACATTTTTACACTTACTTGACGGAATCCCAATCATTATCTTATTCAGATATCAAATAGAGAAGTGTAAAGGAGGAACAGTTTTTCAATAATATTCTGACAAAATGAAAGCATTTGTATCTCTGGAGGAACGTTTGGAAAAGTACAGGCAGATTAGAAGTGTGATCAAGTCAGGTCTGCAACAGCACATCTGGCTGGTTGGTATTTACAGGGAATTTATAGAGAACAATGCTGATGGCATGGCCCTGTTATCTCTCAATATATTTTTAAAGTTCCTTGTATCTTTTGGGAATTCTGATGAAGCATTTAAAAGGAGAAAAAATAGAACATTTTTGTTATGATGTTTGAAATGCTGGGTTCAAACTCTCTTCTAACTGTAATGCTGATTGGTCTCTATGTATTTTGTAGGAAAGTTTAAAACATTGCCATTATTGATATACCATGGGAACCACAATGCAGTGCACAGTTAATTGAATTTTAACTTCTTTCAAGTTTAGACTGTAATGTATAAAAGCTGTTCTTTTATTGTGGTGTTTTGTTTGTTCCCTAGAAGCTTACTATGGCTAATTAATGCCTACAACACATGAATTTGTATTCTATCATCACACCCATTTTTATCCATTTTGTACACCAATTTGTATCCATTATGGAAAACTTTACAGCAGGAAAGTAAATCTATTGAAAAAACCCATCATTTTTGTCTTGGAAAAGTTCTGGTGTGTAAAACAAGTTCAGTTTGTGTCTTGCTCATACTGTATTGCTTAGAATAGTTTCTTTGTGCACATGACTCTGTTTCTGTCTGGGATTTTGGGATATTTTTAACATACAGGATTCAGCAAAAGTTTTATCTTATCTTCATATTTTTGGTCTTTACATTTACTAAAATATGGATAGTATTCCAGATTCAACTTTGATATGTTACACCAAAGGTTGCAGTTATTCTATTATATGATTTTCTTCTGGATGCTTTTAGTTTGTCTCTAATTTAACACTGGGATAAAGGACTTTTGCTTTGTCAAAGTGATTTACTATGGTGAATTTCTCCTGTTTCTATTTTAGTCTTTGTTGATCTGGATTTATAGTGACCTCTCTTAGAGAAATTATTTTGTCTAACCTGGTTTTTTTTTTTTTATTAGGATTTAAATGATTGTTTCAGCTATATCCCTGAGTGGGGTTTTTTGTTTTGTTTGTTTATTGGGGTTTTTTTGTGTGTAGTTTTCCTCTTCAGGATTATTTCTGTTTTATGTTTGTTGTGTTGCTTTTTTCTTGGTGACCTACTTGCTGTCATTATGTCCAGACTCAGTCTTTTTGGCTATGCACTTTTAAAAAGGCTGTTTCTAGAAATCTGCCTGCTTGAACAGCATACAAGTAAAACAATATTTCAAGTCGTCTTCTGACAATGTGCAAAATTTGCCACAGCATCTCTTACTTTTGGTGTTTTTCTGTGTTGGCTTTAGCTCTGGTATTGAAGTGAATATATAGTTTTCTATCAACTCTAAGATATTGAATACTGCAGTTTCTAGCGTATTCCAATTCTAGTTGAAATATCAAGGTGTGGTTTTCCTTGGACGCTGTTTTTGTAAATATGGCACTTTCTTACGAGGTTAATCTATTCCTTTATTACTTTAGAGTCACTCCTGTAAAAGTAAGCAACTGACAAAACAAAGTTGAAAATACAATCCTGCTATTCCTATTCACATTCCTGCTAACCTCATTCACATCTCTGGATTTAACATCAAGGACATATTTATATGGCTGATTTTAGATGGCAACAGTTAAAAATGCTATAAAGTCTGTGGACGTGTAGCACAGACTAAAATTTCTAACCTTCAAAGCCAAGTGATGCTAAAACAAACTGGGCAGTAAAAATGTCCTTTAGAGGTGAAACAGGGCAAGAAATGATAAAATGTTATCTGTTCTGCTGTTCATTTATGTGATTTCATAGTAGTGAGAGTGAATCCTTTCTCCATTAGTGTATTGGTAATTTATTTTTCCTGATGGTCAGCAACTGAAAGATTAAGTTGCAAAACAGTAAGGGACATTATCTCTTCAGTGACTCTTCAGCTCACACAAGAGTTGCAAACATGCAAGGCAGGTCATACAGTGAGAAAAACTGTAAATGCAAAATATTCTCAGTAGTGATTAATAACAATTACAAGTGTGATTGGTGGCACTCAGAAATAAGTCCTTTTCTATCCAGAGTCTGTAGAATTTAACATTAACTACAGACTTTAAGTGCTGCAGCAGCAAAATTCACTGTTTTAAAGACTACAGACATATGCACAAACATAAAAATGTGAGTAAGGTTGAGAAACCAAGCACTAAAAAGTTTGTAAGTGCCAAAATGAAAAATGCATCTGCAATCTGAATTTGGCATCCCAGTGCTTATGTATTATGACATAGAAGCACATATTTATAATATTACCTAATTCATTACGGCTGACAGTGCATACTATTGAAATTCTTCTCTGAATCATTGCCTTTCCCACAGATTTTTCTATGAGATGTATCACTTGCATCTGGAAGCACCACAAAATTCGTTGATTTATTACCTTATGCCATGTGAAACAATGGAATATTTTATCCTTATCTAATTTGAAGGAAGCTGAAGTATGGAGAGGTTAAGGTCAAAGGGATCCATTAATTTCATGTATCTAACTGAGAAGACTGAGGCCTCATTTTTCAAATAAGGTAGTATTTTTAGTAAGCCATATGTCTAGAGCAGAGGTTCCTCTAACAACTGTTACAGTGTGAGTGCTTAATACTTAAAAAAACAGGTTATATCATTGCAGTTTTCACTTCTTGTCCCGGGCAGAGCAGCTGAGACAGCCAGGAAAATGAAAAAATTTCTAAACGTGTGGGAGCTAAATCATTCACTTTGTGAAGATGGTGTAGGAACAGGTTACTCATCGCTACAGGTCTTGTATAACTTAAATGTGTTCAGTGAGTACGGAATTTCTAAGGATTTTGACTTCTCTTTCACAGGACTCTCAGGGTATGTGTCAGTGACACTTTAAAGTTTATAATGTGGCCATTTAAGATGGTATTTCACGGGGATGATGACAGGTTCATCCTTTAAATGTCCATATCTTTCTCTAGTTCAAAACTGTGGCACCAGCTAAGGAAGAGGGGAAGACAGGAAGAGTGAGATGGGGCTAAAATATTGCCAAGAAAAGACCTATTATGTAGAAAACAACCTGGGTTTCCTTATTTCCTTCTCACAAATAACCAAAGTATTATTGCTAATGTTTTCTAAAAGTTTTCAGGCTCAGCCAGATTTCCAGTATGGAAACTGTCATCCTAAACAGCTGGTGATGGGCAAGTTTAAATTATCTGATGCAACTTCTACTGGAAAGTGTTGGCTATGGTTATCTCAGCCACCTGCCCTCCCTGTAAATCTAAGGGCTTCATTCTGCCTCAAATTACATCAGTATAAGTCCAAATGTTTATGTTTTTGCAAAATAACATCAGTGAAAAAGTGATAGCAAATAATAAAAATAATGTCAAATTTAAAAATTTTGTAATATCTGAAAACAAGAGATCTGAATTAACCCAGGAAGAATGAGGATCACAAAATATGTTTCTGTTCTCCATTGCATTTGTTTCCTATTCCTTTTAACCAATTTCCTATAGAAGTTGCAAAATAGGATTCGCATTTCTAAGGTGGTTGCACTGTTGCAAGAGAAGAGTGGTAGCATTCATGTTGTTTTTCTACATTATAACAAGAACTACTTTCATTAAAATAGAAAGATGTTGAAATATCCAGTTTACTGTAGCTGGAATATTTCTCAGATGTGTACATTTTCAGAAATCTTCAGCAGAATTTAATAGTATGATGAATCTCTGGCAGGGTTCTCTCATTATTACTAGTGATCACACTGGAGTTCTTAACATTTAAAGGGCTGTTTCAACAGAATTTCATTGGGAAAAAAAAATCTACTTTTTTTTCTTTTCACTCTATATCAAAATGAAAGTGATCTCAAAAGCTATTGGCAAATGGAATTGTTTTCCATATAATCTCACTAATTAACTTTCTTTCCAGTAGAGTTACTAAGTACAGTAGCTATTGCAGTTCATCTTTATTAACCGAGGCATGGCTGGCAAATCCACTTCTGTTACACTCCCTGAGATGTAGTTTAATAACCAGTGTGTGTCAAATGTCAGCTCTGCTGTTCCTCTTGGGATTCTTCTGTCAAGAGAATACGTATTCTGTCTGTGCTATACTGGCATTTTTTAAAGCCATCCTCCAATTTGCTTGCCCAAGACCCACAGAGGATTAAGAAAAACAATGCAGGAAGTTTTTCAAACTACTACATGAATAGTTTTAAATAAACAGTTCTTTCTTAATCATAAGTTAGGGAAAGGTGAAAATGCCATTTCAACCAACTGTTCCATAAAAATCTATTTTACTGCCCAGGAGAAGGAGTATTGCTGCTGTGTAGCAATCATGAATGAGGCAAAGCTGGCTGGGAAGAGGGGCTTTCTTCTCTGGATTTCCAAACTCAGTGGTATTCTGGTTCCTTTCTGAATTACACACTGGTGATTTCTCATTCTCCTTTAAATAACTGTCTGACATGTAGTTATTCTAAACATGCTGTCAAAGGCTTTAAAATAGAAGATACAACATTTAGAAAAATTTTGATCTTTCCACAAAATGATATGATTGTCTGTCTCCAAATTTACTTTGGGAATTCATTTCAAGGATCATATGTTCATAATGCTTTGGCATAGAAAATTAAGTGCCCTTCAAATATGCTATGGCTAAGAAATGTCGTGGGTTTAATTAGATGGCTTTATTTACAACTGCAATATACTCTGTCTGTCATGGTGAGACACTGGAAATACTGGGACTGAATCCACAACTCTGCAGGAAAAGTTCTACTGAAAGTACATGGAATTTACCCTCAGCAACAGCAAAACTGTTCCAAATTTGGTAAAATTTTGACATCTTCTTGATATTCATACCTTTATCTTCTTTTCAAAAAGAAATGATGCACTGCCATATGACCTTCACAGAAAAAGACTCAAAGGCATTAATTTACAGGTAGAAATTAATAACCACTCTATTTTATTTGAATAAATACAGAAATTAATCATAAACCAGTTGCTTTTTGGAAAGGAAAAGTTGAGTCACTTGGGGCCTTTATGTGTTTTTATGACAGAATTCCATTTTATATTCCTAGTCTTGTTTTTGAAATTATAATATATATCCACATACATGCATATCTGCCCATCCTTCCATATAGGTATGTGTCTATTCATTGTGTACATATAACCTAGATGTTTTGCTACATATTCTGAAGTGCATAATATTGTTTTGCGAACTACATAAACTAAGTGAAATACCATGTGATTCTTTGTCATAAATTTTTAAAAATGTATGACTGTATTCAACTTTAAAAAGTCCTTCCTTGCACCATCAGAGTGCTTTGTTTCTTAAATATGAATAAAAACCATAAAGATATAGTGTAAGTTAAATTGGTATTTTTCTTAAAGAGGAAAAAAAAAGGAAAGCTAAAAGATAAGGTTGTGAAGATATTACTGGGAAAGAGAACAGGAAGAGGAAAAGAAGAGAAATGAGAAATTTTAGTCCTGTAAGGCATTGAGTAAAAATAAAGATCTGGGCTAGGTTAAAAGAAGAAAAAAAAATGAGAGGAAGTTAAAATCATCTTTCCTGAACTCATTCTGTCAGTCAGAGATAGGAAATACCACCTTCAGAAATCTGAATACACTTTATCCATTGACTCGTCAATCACAGAAGCATTTTAGTACACTGATTCCAAAGCCTTACTTACACCATTGTAGGAGTTACTGAGTGAGGATTAGAGAAATAGGAGGCTTATTTGGGAATACAATTTCAGGAGGAGGTTAAATGAGATAAAAAATAGAATGAGAAAAATGGAAAAGATAATAGAGCAAAAGAAGAGAACCAAAAGAAGAGAAAGAGAATCTTGCAGTAAAGTCTTTTCTATTTCAACACAGACTGTCATGTTTGCTATTTTCCTGGAACAAATTTTTGTCCAAAATGATCAGTTGATGCCCATGAGTAACAAGTGCTGGATACTCTAATTCTTCTTTAGATAATGAAAATTACCTTGATACCTGGGAGTCAGGCTGTATGAGTGACTCATTGTCATGGCATGACTTGTTTGACCTCCCTTACTCCTAGTTTGGAGCATTAAAGAGAGCAACAGACAAACATTTTCACACTTGAATGCTCACTTAAGTCCTAAAACTAAAATTAAACCTGCAATAAATAACCAGGGGCAGTCTGTGTTGGTGGAGTCAACACTTCTGAGCAGCTTCCTTCAAAGAAGGTGCTTCTTTCACTGTGTGCATGGTTTCTGAGAATTTACACTTGAAAATGTTGGCTTCATTCCTCAGAATATTTCTGTGCCATCTGTAAATTTTCCACCCCCTTATTTTGCATTGTCCATCTGTTTAGACTAAGCATTTTCTCATAGGTCCCAAACAGTGTGTGATCCTAGAAAGTGAGGCATACGATTATTTATCTGTTGGACTCAGAGCTTTGCAATTTTTAAGACGTGGATTTTCCCCACAGTCCCTGCAAGATGGGCAGATAATAGTTCTCTCCCTTATCTGAGGCACTAATGTCTAATACCAAAAGATGCTTAATGTAAAAGTCTTTCACTCAGGTAGAGGCAACTTTTTCAACTTTGCAGAGACATAATCCTGCAATTCATGTGCTGTGTGAGCTTCTGCCACTGACCTGCTTCTGCCACCTTACACTGGATATCACTGCATTGCTTGGGGACCTACACTGAAAACTCTCTCCTGCAGGATTGCCAAACCAAGCATCTTCTCAGCTATCTTGTCTTAGGGCACCAATTTAGAGGATGCTTTCGTACCATTTCCAATGAATGATATAAAGGCTTTTACAGTCTGTGTGGTACTGGATATATTAATTCTCTCAGAAAAGCAGTGTTGGGTTTTTTCCCACTTACAGGGAGGCAAAAAAAAAGAAAAGTATATTTAAATTTTCATTCTAATATATCGGGATCTGGAGCAGTCTTCCCCTTTTCTATGAGAGCACCTTCATCAACAGAATATGGGTTAGGGTTAGGAGAGAAAAAGACACATAGGAACAGTTTCAGGTTATCAAATAATTATTTACTTGTTCAGAGAGAAAAGAAAACAGAGCAGTTTTAAACTGGGATATAAGAGAGTCAGGCTCAGATTTCAGTTTTAGTATATTTTTTATTTTTCCATTTGAAAATAAGACTTTGAGCTTGGCAAAATGGAACAAACAACTAAAATCAATTTTTGGAAGATAAAATCTGCAATTTAAAAAAAAAATCATGTATTTCAAAAATCACAGTAGGCAGATATTAAACATTTACAGATACTGATGTATCAAAACAGAGAAAGAATCACTTCAAACTTTAGGCTAAGAACAACTCATTTTGAGGATAATTTACATAATGACTTTTGGCATTTTTGGTGAAATTATTGGCAACAAGATAAGCTAAATCTGTTACTGCAATCAAGAAAGAAAAGAGTTTCATGTTCTGCCACTCATCGTTCATTTTCCATAGATGTTTTTTACATCATACCTCTCCTGACAGACATGAAAAAATAATTATGGGACTTTAAAATTTGTGTGTGCATAACACCATGGTCGGATATATGTGGAGTAGTGGAAGGCTTACTGTATCACCTCGAGAGCTCATTTCCCTTGCATTTAGACATCTGCTTCTTGTCTGTAAATAAAAAGAAATAAAACTTTACTAAAACTGTGCAGGAATACCCAAGACTATAGTACTATAATCAGCAAAGGAAGTGTAGAGTCATAGAATGGTTTGGGTTAGAAGAGACCTTGAAAAGTCATCTAGTTCCAACCCTTCTGCAGTGAGAAGGGACATCTTTAACCAGATTAGGTTGCTCAGAGCCCCATCCATGATCAGCTTTGTCAAAGGTGTGTGGGTGAAATGATGCCAAGCCTTTTGGAAAATTCCACAAGTTCCAGCTCCAGTTAAAGGGATGGAAAGGGGTGCCTCTTTGGGAGGAAGTATTCCCATTCCTCCTGCACTTCCAGTGGAACATTCTTTCTTTGGCTTCATACTAGGACCACTGGGAGGGAGAAAAGCAGATTGTCCTTCCTGAAGCTCTGTAAAGTGACCCAGATCAAGGCAAACATAAGCACAATCAAAATGAAGTTTTGAAGGGTCTTTGTGTGTAACAGCAAGAAGAATATTCAGGACTTGAGAACTGGCTGAATGGCAGGTCCCAGAGGGCTGTAATCAGTGGCACAGGGTCTAGTTGGATGCAATCCTGTGCAATGTGCTCTAGGATGACCCTTCTTGAGCCTGGAGGCTGGATCAAATGATCCTCTGTGGTCCCTTCCAACCTGATCCATTCTGTGATTTGGGCTTCATTCTAAAATCAACTATTGTTTAAGATGGGTAAATAGGATTTAAAAAGCAACATTTTCCAAACTACAAGACTTGTTAAAATCTGTGTACATACTGAATTATCTGAGATCCTGGACTGTACAATAAACACCATGCACAAAGAAACATAGAAATGAAAGTTAAGGTACTGAACAGGTAGAGCAAAAACTGGCTAATAAAACCCCAACATCTTGATTTCTGTGTGTATTCTCACAACTGTATAGTCATAGTGAGCTTACAAGCAAGAATAGCCTGAGAAAAAGGGGAGCTTGTAGTGGGTTGAAAAAAAACCCTGAGTTGATAGAGAGACTTGTAAGCCAATCGCTTCTCGTGATTTCGCATATCAAAGCCCGCACAGCCGCGGGAAGGGGAGCTTTTGGTTTTCCGGTCTCGCCCGGAGGGGTGGCGGAGGCCGGGCCGGGCCCCGCCGGGCNTAAGTTCATATTATTTTCTTTTACCTTTAATTCTGTTAGTAATAAACCTGTTTATATTCTTTAAAGTGTTGAGCCTGCTTTTTGCCCACTCCTAACTTCTTACCTCACAGAGAGTAAAGTCAGCGAATGAAACTGTTACACTTAATTGGTGTTTCTGCCTAGTTTCAAAATTAAAACCCACGTCAGAGCTTTAATCACATTCTTTTGGAATTGTGAGTATTTCATTCAGCACTGAAACTATCGCCAGCCAAATGAGGGGCAAATTCACTTTATCATTAGATATGAATGTTGATATGTGACTAAACAAAAGATTTCTGATATCATTGTTGTCAGGACTTTCAAGAACAAGAATTTACTCTCACTATAAGAAATAAAATGCAATCTGATCTGTTTCAATGGAAATACCTGAACATTTTTCCATGGCATCTTATCTGTGAAAAATGGAAATTTTATGCAAGCTAAATAGCAAATAATTGCTCCAGATATACTGGATTTCATATTACATAATCTGTACATTGTTAAACTTTCAGAAAGTATTAACCCGAGCTCCATTAACCCTCTTGTACTGAGCATAAATAACACCAAAGAACTAGAGAAGCTATGAATATGTTAATTTTTAAGTGTGTGAAACAGTTCTACTGCACAAAATGAAGCATGAATTCAAGAAATACATAATTTAAGCATGGACTGAGAATATTCAATGCTGTTACTTGAACAAAGTCATAAAAAATACCAATTGGTCACATTAAAAATGTTGTCCGTACTGTAAAATAGAGGGATGTTGATAAAAAAAGCATTGCTGAATTGTGATTTAGAGGCACACACAAAGAAAGACAGATGGTGTCTAGAACAAGACATATGAAAGACAGTGGTACTGGGCTAGATATTAAGACCCTTCAACTTAGATTTTTTATATTTAGATGCATATAGACATGCCTATGGCCCCATTATAGTAAATGGAAATCTAATCAACACAGTTGGAATTGAAAGAGCAATTTAGTTCACCTCAGAGAACATAAAGGCTATGACTTTACTAGCAAATAAAACAGTTCCACAGCTTAGATACCTGTAATAATTAAATTTAGGTGTTTGATGTCATAGTGTGATCACATCCGTTTTTTTCTCCTCAGCTTTGTGGGAAATTTATGGAGAAAACTGCTTGTGAGAACTTACAGAAAATTATTTAAAACCCCCTGATTTCAGTCAACCCTAGATTTCACTCACTCATATGCACATAAAAGCAAAAATGTGTTTGTCTAAGTGGTCTGGCAAAGGATCATCAGTGCTTTATGTCAATGGCAAAGGATATGGCTGTTGATTCCTCACTATGTCTCTTGCCTTCTTACTTACTGGTGGTATCAAATGGGTTTTTGGACTGCTGTTCAATATAATTTCAAAATCAAACATTATTTCAGGGTGATTCTTCTGTTTCAGAATTTAATTTCTCTTTTCATATTTCTTAGAGAATGGGTTTGCCCATTGTATATGTTTCCTTATTTGAGATATCTTTAAGCTTACAGTCTGCCTTCCTTTTAGATTAACAGGAATGATATATACAACATGATGTTATCTTTATTGCTGTTCTTCTCTTATCAGACCACAGACCTTCTGATCTTGACAAAACCACATTCCTCAGTCATTCCCAGTTTGGTTGCTGTCAGTTTTGTTGTTTGTCATCAACACAAGCCATTCTTTTAGCTCTTGCCTAATTGTTTCTCATGGAACCATAGAGTAGTTTGAGTTTGAAGGGACCTTTCAAGGCCATCTAGTCCAATCCCCCAGCAGGGACATTTTCAACTAGGTCAGGTTGCTCAGAGCCTTGTCCAATCTGCTGCCCTTGAACACTTCCAGAGATGGGGAAGTATTCAAGAGCAGATTAGATGGGGCTCTGAACTCTGTGTTGCCCATCTCTCTGGGCAACGCAGTGTGTTAACACACAGTTTGTTAGTCAGGGAAAAAGCTCTCAAGTTGGTGTTTTAAAATAGATATAAAAGCAAAAGCTTTCTCATATTATACTTCTCAGGAAGTGGTAACAAAAATTAATCTTGTGTTCTATTAGCAAAAGACTGTGTTTTCTATCTGGTGGAATTTGAATATGAATTTATAAAACTTGCAGGTTTGAGAACATAGTGCTTATTTGATTTTAGACATAGATATGAAGTTTAATGATTAGAGCAGTTACGCTTTATTGTGCAGAGCCAGATTATCTGGTAGAGCAGATTAGGACCCATTCAATATGTACTTGCAAGGTCAGGTCATGAATGGTCACTGCTTGCGTTGGAAAAGTCATGCATTATTTTGTGCAAGTTTATCTTGTGTATTTCATGTGATCATTCTTGTCTTGTGTCTAACTCTGTCCCAGTCAAAACCAACACACTAATCTTCTATTCACTTTCCATGAATGTGCCATACCCAGTACTTCTTTTATATGCTTTTTGCTTCAGAGCTCAGTTGCTGCCAAAGGAGGCAGCTGCACTGGAGGCTGAGTCTACCAGATGTAGCAACTGCTTCTATCTGACTTCCCACCTGGGCTGGAGTGAGAGCATAAACACTGCACCAGGAGGACTTTTGCAGGTAAGTACTGACATGTGCCCAGCCTCTGAATCACTTCTGAGCTCAGTGGGACACTTAGATCATGCAGTCCAGACCTACTGGCTGGCCGGGACATGCGAGCTTCATCACCACCTGTGTTGGTCCCATCCTCATTCCACTCAATTTCTGAGTTTTTAAAGAGAAAAATGGGAGTTAGTTATGCTGTAATGACTGTGAATTGATGCAGAAGTTTTAAATAGGACAGTGACATTCCCATGTTTCACATGCTAAGGAAGAAAGAGTGACTGCTAGAAATTTTTTACCTGAGCCTCTGTTAGGTATTGGAGAATTGGTTTAATTTCCTGCCATGCTCTGCTGTGAGCTCAGGAGTGTCTTTGTCCTTGGTATTCTGGAGTACCTAAGGTCATGATGAACCCTGGCACAGCAAGGGAGGCAAGTGGCATGTTGCAGGTAAGAATATGAAAACACCCATTTGCTTAATCCAAGAGAAGACTGGATTCATTTGTCTAATGGTGTATCAAAACATGATCCTGCAAGGACAGGCAAGCACCCAGGCAAGAAATAGTACCATCTGGAATATGGTGTCACTGGAAAAGCAAAATTTTGCAAAGTGTGCATACCATGCATTACCATGATTGGTAATCGGTTTCTTTCTGCTAGAAATCCTTCTGCAAGGAGGGGGTTGTTGCTCCCTGGAGATTGACTGATTCTTCTTGGGCAGAGAAATTTGCAGAGATGATAGGATAGGTCATGTGGAAGAGAGTGATTATTTGTTTGAACAAACTTGGTGCCTGCACATGAAGGAAAGATTGTGTTCAATCTGTGAAATCAGTCATTGAGTGGCTGTAATGTGACAGGGACATTGATATATGGGATACTGTGGTCTTTGTACAGACAAGCCATAGTTCCAGAGACGAGATGGAACCTGAGGTAGGATTCTGGGCAGGACTTCATAGTGATAGCTTTATAATTATATCTCTTGAGGCAGAATGGGTTTTAAATCCAACCAATAAGATGTCCCTGTTTGCAGAATGCCCAGAGCCCAGTTGTGTGCTCATAAAATGGAAAAAAGTTAGAAGCTAAAGCACATACAGTCTGATACCCTTGCATACTCATGGAGGAGGAACGACAGCACTGCCCACCTGGGCTAGCTGTAGAGCTCCCTATGGACACTGAAGTTAATTTTCTTTGGTTTCAGCTGTAGCAAATAGCCTTGCACATTAGGGGATGGTTGTGTGCACTTCAGAAAAGCCATTAAAAAATCCAGAAACAAGGTCACCATCCCCAGAAAGGATGAAGCCATTTTCATATAATCTGGAAGATTTGATAGGGTTTGCTGCAAATCTTTGAAATGCGCTTTCTGTGTCTGTGGTGGTCCTTCGAAGAAAGTGTGAGGCAAACAGCTAAAGTCAGTAACAGCGTCAAACATTCATTTAATCCTCCTCTGCACTCAGGACATCAGACTTAAGAGCACTGAGTTACTACTCTGAATACAGCTTTAATATCTCACAGGGGATGCAGATAAAGAGCATCAGCAGAAGTGTGTAATGCCATTAGACCAGCCCTGTTTCTCAGAGCTTATGCTATTCAGCTCTCAGGGAACTGTTGTAGTTTGCCTGTTCCAGTTGTGCCTAGGCAAGGAACTTGTTTAGAGAAAGGTGTTCCGGGTGAGGTATTAGCATCTGAAAGACAGCAACGTGCAGCTATATCTTACTATATTTACTATCTACTCAGGATGTAAGGTTACATCTATCAGAATGCATTTATCAGCAGTTTATCAAAATGTTTGGTGTAGACCTGCTTTGCCAGTGAAGTATTTCATGTCTAATAAGCTCTGGCATTTCCAACAGGTTGTAATTGCAAAAAACTCAGTGTTAAAAACCTAACAGATGGGAGGCAAGATGGTTGCCTTACTCCTTTGCTTGGGGACTGGGAAACATTGTTGCAAAGAGTTTGAAAAAGCAATTATTACATGACAAAGACAATAAAGTGTAGCCAAAGTATAAGCAGAAACACTTCTGTGGTATTTATAAGATTAAATGGTTTATTTGCGTGCCTCACAAGGTATAGAAGACACCGCAGGATAGAAATATAAAACTGATGAATAAGCTTATTTCAGACCAATGGGGAAGGTTCAAGACAGAAATATGATAGAAAGTGATGTGTTCATATCCTTAGGAAAATATGAAATAGGATTAAAATATGTTATTTCCTATTTTATAGATGTATCAGCCTACCAAAAACTTGCATAACAGAATTAACCCCTTTTGCAGGTGCACTTCAGTTCTAAGTAACAAGTAAAAGCAAAACTAGAAAAACAGCTGAATTAAGAAAATGTGTTCAAAACATTCAGTGGTGTGCTGGTCTTGCAACTTTGTGCAAAGCAAGAAGTTGTCTCCTGAGAGGGCAGAAATGCAGAGCTGGAGGGAAAACCTCTTACAAAATTTCAGCTAAATCAATCCATTTCTGTTTGAGTGCAGAAGTGTCAAGTGGCATTTGAGTGAATCTAACCTCATAAATCCATCAATGTGCAAACACTACAAATGAAAACATTATTTTCTCTCATTTATTTGTTTGCTTTTGCTGTGCGAAAGCTGTAATTTTGAGAGAAATAATTTGGTCTGTCTGATTGTGTAGCAGGCTATTGAATTTAAGTATCATAAGGTTAGAATTTGCCCTGCTGAACTGGTAAATACAGTCATTTGTAGACAATTAGCTGCTTGCTGATGTCTTTCAGATGCTGATCACCGTGAAATGTAACTCCCATGCCATGTCTGTGCAAGCAGTTCCTGCCATCCTCCCACTGCTGCCTATTCTTCTGGACCTCAGATTTCATAGCCCCATTTCAGCAGTAAGTAAAGATTTGACATTGTTGACAAATTCACAGCTATCTGGTGCCTGAATTACCAAGATGCTATGCAGTAAGCACAAACTGGCAGAAAGCATCCCAGTCACATCTCAGACTATCTGGAATTTAACAGGTATCAAGAGATTGTCTCTTCCCAATATATTTAACAACTGAAAGTTGCTAAACTATTATTAAACAGCCTTATTTGTTCTGTTCTCATGGAACCTCGTAGGTATGGATTTGTCAGTGTTGAAACCATCTAAACTTGATCTATCTAAGATCCCTTCTGTGTCTGTATCTGGTTTATCATCTATGTTATCTGAACTGCTAGTGATGGTTTCTGCAGAGCACAATACATCTCAGAATCCACACATCCTGCGATCTGCCTGTCTTCCAAGCAAGACTGTTTGACAACATTGATGAAAAACAATTATATACCACAAAATAATTATTACCATATTTAAATTTCTCACAGTAGTCAAGGAGGAAGCACACTCTAATGAAAGAGATGCAGAAAAATAAAAAAGAGTTACACAGCTTGGAAAAAATAAAATATTTATTATTAGCAAGAAACCTCAGTAGTACTGTCTTTTCTGAACTAGTTATGTTGCCTCACCTTGAGTAATATGTGCAGTTTTGGTCACTGCAATATAAGAAAGATGTTAAACTATTAGACGGCATCCAAAGACGGTGACCACTGACAGGACCCAAGGGAATGGCCTGAAGTTGTGGCAGGGGAGATTTGAGTCAGGTACTAGAAAAAGGTTGCTCACCCAGAGGGTGGTTGGGCACTGGAACAGCCTCCCCAGGGAAGTGGTCACAGAACCAGCCTGACAGAGTTAAAGAAGTGTTTGGTCAATTCTCTCAGGCACATGGTGTGACTTTTAGGGATGGTGCTGGGCCAGGAGTTGGACTCAATGATCCTTGTGAGTCTCTTCTATCTCATCATATTCTGTGATTCTAAGATTGGTTTTCAATCCTTCACTATGTTCAGGAGGCATTGTATAAACTAAGCATTAGTAATAAAAATGTGAAAGAATCTCTGCCTCTTTTTCCTTTTCCTACCTCCTCCATCACCTTGCCTTGGCCATTCAACAGCACAATGCCTTCTTATCTATTAGGAAAACACATACTAAAAGAATAGGCAAAACTCCAGTTCACCCTCATCACTGAAAATATTGAAGTCTATTAACATGGGCTCCATTCATATTCCCTCCACTAATACCTATCTTGTCACTTTCTATGGTCTAGATTGGAGCTCTTCCACAGAAAGTAGAAATGGTCTGAAATTTTCATTCCCTACACTACTTAAAATTAGACAAGGGCCCCATTCCTGAAAACTGGTAGGTGCAGGGAATCATCCTGAATAGTATCAATAATTTTTGGAAAATTACTCTTCCATTACATTACTGAGGGTTTACAGAAGCATCCTGAGATCTTGCATATAAGATTGCCTGTGCCAACCTTTCACACAAGGTTGTCAGCACATGCCTTGTGATGTACCCCAATCCATGTGTCTTGCTAATGAGGAGGGCTGAAATATACTGAACTAATGGGCTTTTCATTTGGAGTTTTATTTGTGAGTATGGTTTTTGGATGAAATCATCTCATCTCTGCGAGTCAGACTGACCCCATCGTACAAACCAGCCATCAAATGACAAAAGCTTCTACTCATTGCCAGACTTCATACATCATCAAACCAGTAGCTTGCAACCACCATCCAACCACTATCCAGCCACTAATAGAAAGTCTAACCATGACTTTTTTTTAAAAAATGCTCACTTTAGATTAGGAGTGAAGTTCATACTTCCAACAAAAAAAGAGTTGAATTCTTGTGTCAAAGTGTAAGAACATCTTTGTTAGATCTGTCTAGCTCACTGATCTGTCTCTGACCATGGCTACTAGTAGATATTTTGAGAAAGGCAAGGACATAACTATTTTTTCCCATGGTTGTAAGTTTCACCAGTCTGAGGCTTTGGGACTTTCAGAATGGATATCTTGCATTACTTCATCCGTTAATTTTGTCTAATTGCTTTTTGAGACTATTTATACTTCGGGCATCCACAACATCCTATAGCAATGAGTGTTACAGTTTTATTATGTGTCACATGAAAAGATACTTCCTTTTGTTCTAAACCTGGTAATTTCATTGTGTTCTACCTTGTCTTTATGTTATGGGAAACAGTCAATAGTTATTCCCTCTTATGCCTTTCTTATGCCTTTAACAGTTTCTATATACTTCTCTCTAATTTCCTCTTTTTTTTTTCATAATCCTCTCCAATTTCCCCATTGTTTTTTTCCCCAGGGTTTGGACAGGCAGCAAGTAGATGTGTATATTGCATTCAGAAGCAAAACAGGGAAAAACAGTATGCTTGATTCACACCAGGAAAAAATGTTGGAGACCTCTAAGTATTCACATATATTGTTGTCTCAGAAAAGCATACAGAATTCCAGAAGTTTGTACAGTGGAATATTTTCTAACGCAATTACATGCACAAGCAGCTCAGCAGTTCAGTGCAATAGTTTGAATCTAAAACTGAGTAACTTTTGCCCTTGTACTTGTTACTGATATTTTTGGAGTGTACAAGCTGACTTTAGGGATACCTGGTTTCTTAAATATCATCTGACATCCATGACTGTGCTGGCCTGGACTCTGTAGACCTACACCTTTGACCTCCTTATATTTATTTCTGGGACCAGTAAATCCCAAGATTTAAACTACACTTTATCCTCCTCCTGCCAAAAGTAACTATAATAGAGCCTAAGGTATTAAGGGTTCAAAAGCCTTGTTTTCACCTGGAATTTTCCTCCTGCTGTGAGAAGCAGTGCTGTAAGCTCCTGCCCTTGAGTCACGTACAGTGCTACGGATAGACCAGACCCCCACTTAGCCTGTGGATAAGGCCAACACATATAGGAGCACAAGAACATAAATTAAGTAAAGGTCCCAACAAAAACAGTCAGATTTTTTCCATTTCAGATTTCAGGGAATTTATTATTATTAATTATAATATTTATATTCTTTATAATAATTGTTATCTTTTAAGTTATTGTAGGGCTGATGCTATACTATGTCTAAAAGACGTGCAAATCCCAGGAAAGGATAATTTCTATCTGTTCTGCTGCAGTCTGCTTTCAGCCCACTGTGGACAGTGGTATGAGCAACAAATTATTCTGCTCATGCTTTTTCTGGAAATAAAGCATTTGGAGAATGAAAGCAGACCATTTCACTGGGCTGTGAAGACTGAAGACAATACAGATCTTGACCCCATAGAGTAATAATTAGGTTGTACACTGGGAGAAGAGTGACCTGAATTTGGAAGTGTTTCTGTGATGAATGTTGATATTAGAGCATCATAGGTAATATATATAAAACAGCTCTGGAAAAGTATCAGTGCTTAGAGCTCTGGTTGCTCTCTTGTTTGCCCAAAAGTGTGTTTACGCCAACTTTGTTATATTCTCTCATGCATTTGTGTTTTGTGGCCAAATGACTATGTTCTTCTGTGTACAATGACAACTAGAGCAAAAATGATGGCAAGTATCCTTTCTATCAAGTTAGTCCCTTGTTTGGTGCTTAAGGTACAATCCAAAATTATTTGGGCTTAAATTTCTTCAACTAGTGGAGGGTGCTGAGGTTGCACCTCCACCTTGCTAGAAGAAATGTGGCATCCAATTGATGTTCATGCATAAAAATTAAAGGATAGCTTTGTGTCCTCGGTTTTCATTTGTTTTAAATATAAGTCTCACTGCCTAGTTCTTAAAAATGTGTCTTTAAAAACAAGCTATCCATGGATAAGTATTAGCTTTTCATCTCTGGGGATAGATGAACTTAACTGCTGGTTTAAGAAAGGAATTAAATTCCAAAAGAGAGACCAGACTGCCTCTTTTTTTAAAACACAAGTGTCTCCTTTTGGCTGACTCTAGAAACTTCTTTTTAGCATGTACACTGGGGTTGGAGGCGATTCCATTTTCTCTCTTGCTGCCTTTTTCTATAGGCTATTTACAAATTCCGGGTATCTAGCAGAATAGATATTGACTATGGTGATCAGATGCTTAAGGTGGACATTAATGTTTATCTTCTGTAAATGTTAAGGGTTTGTGACTAATATATATTTCCTCCCCAAATTCACAGATCTGTAGAATTTGAGAATATCTCAGAGACATCTGTGTTCCCACTTCATCTCAAAAGAGCAGAGTATCTGCTGTACAACTCACATTCCTTGGCTGCTTCTCTTCAGAAATAGCAGACCTGTATACATTTTCCATTATTGCAAGACACTGCCTTAGCCAGTAAGCAGAGGGGACATTGAGTAATGCCAGGTCAGATCCTAGGGCAATAAAGAAAATAGTTTTGTTTTAAATGCAGTGCCAGGAATTCTTATTACTAGAAAATGTTTGATGGAAAAGAAATAAAACAATAACTGTGTGAGTTGAATTTTACACTGAGCTGAAACAGTATTCCAGAAATATCACAGAAGATAAACATCCAAAGGGGGTTTCTGACAATTAGGTATGATTCTCAACTGAAGAGTTAAACCAAAATTATCCAGGTTCATTTTGCTGCCTTTTGTTAACATACAATCTGACTTCCTTTTCTGTCCTTTTCCATTTTTCCCTACAACTTACTGTATTTATTACTCTATATTTATTATAGTACCTTGTGCTATGTTTACTGTGGGCAGAAACTAACTTCTGCTGAGGTAAAAAATGGCTTCCTATTTTATACTTGTACAGCACCAGCAGCATAGCCCTTAACTGAAATACCTATAAGGGATAGATAATAATAATAATAGTTTGATACATGGCAAGATAAGAAATTATGTCCAGTGTTGATATATATATATCTGGTACTAAGATATAGAATAGTCATGTAGAAGGTTTTCAAGATAGATGAAATGTAATATCAGATAAAACTTTTCACTGTCAGACTTGTAAGAAGTGTTTTTGATACCACTGATACTGGTATAGCCCTTGGACTGAATTTTTTTTACTTGTAGGAAAGCTTCAATAAGAAAGACTTGTAGTAAGTGTTGCTGCTGCTTCATGGTGAGACATTTCAGGGCGTTGAGAGCGTGAATTGACTTTAATGGCTCTGATGAGCGCTCCCTGGGACCCTCACCCTTTTCCCCAGGGATCCCTGCCCTTTATTTCTCTCCTGAAGCCCGAGCTGTGGTGTGCCTGTCTCCTGGATGGACCTTAGACCTCTGCTGCAGGTGGCTGGTGTCCTGGATGGACCCCTCAGATGCCTCTCTGAGCCTGTCTCCTTTGCTCCTGGCTGAGCTCCCTGGGTGGCCCCTGGGCCTGGCACATCCCGTGCTTGGCTGTGGCTGTTGAGCAGCCCTGCTCTCAGCTCCCATGGGGCTGTGTCCTGCTGATGGGGTGCTCCTATGCTGGGGCCACCCCAGGCTCCCAGCTCACCTCTCTGTGTTGGCTGTGTCTCAATGTGCCTGAGCATAGGTTTCATCTCTGTTTCTAGCTAGAACTGGTTATTTCAAGGGGAAATTTTTGCCAGAATTGCAAAATAAAGCAAAACAACCTTGCAGAGATTATAGTCTTCTGATAGTTTTAAAAAAATAAGAAAAAATAGTTGGCATGTTTTATTCACAGAATGTTGAAATGCCACTTTTTATTTACTAATTCTTTGCTTTGCATAACCTACTACTGTCATGTTGAAACATTAGATGAAAAATAAACAAGACATTTCCATCTGAAAGGAAAAAAGTAATAAAAACTGTAGTCAAATGAGTCGGGTAGTGGTTCTGCAGAGCTCAGTGTATGCTGTCCAGGGATGTGGCTATGGCAGGAGCATTTATAAGCAGTTCAATATTCAGGTCTGGATGATGAGGAAAGCTGCTCTAAAGTAACACCAGAAGCAGTGGTGTTTCTTCAACACTGTTTTGCTTTTTGCTAATCCATTTCTGTGTCAGTAACTCTGGCTGCTTTGTTCTGCCAGAAACCCTGGAGTGCACCGTGCCTGATGGGGTCATGTGTGTGCAAGGGACTTAAAAAGCGACACCCCAACTTTGCATCACCATTTAATTCCTGGAAGGGAAGTTCGTTGTACCATATACTGTCACAGCCCATGAATATGACCACATGTGGTCCCATTTGATTTAAAAAACCAAGAAAAAATATTTAGAAAACTTACAGGAAAGGGAGATGATTGTTTAGCAAAAAAAAAAAAAAAAAAGAAAGTTTTATTTACTGACCTCAGAAAGGTACTCAAAACACATTCCAATACAAATCTTTTGCCTGCAGAAAACTCAGACTCTTTGGATGAGGAACATAAATTACATGAAAGGCATCAATCAGAGAAAGTGCCTTTTCTGAACCTGTCTCAGCTGAAGCCATTAATGGCCCCAAATGTCCTATCTAGTTCTTTATGACTTGGCTGCCAAAACACTTGTGCATTCAATTCCAATCTACTTTCAGACAAGACTGACAAGATAGCCCGTGGCAGAGGTGATACCAGCCCAAACACCTTTGCCTGAAGTCAGCTGGGGATTGCTCACAGGTTTCACCAACAGCCTCCTACAGACAGACAGACAGATTACCAGCCTGAGACTGCCAGTGTTTTCAACCATCTAACAAAAGATCACTGCTGCCTAATTGGTTAGATTTGTAATGCTACCTTTTCACTGCCATGTACTTTGTGACCTAAACTACAATATGTATGTTTCAGATGTGGTGTAAATATAATGTAATACAAATGTACTTTCCTGTGATCCATAGCTAATTAGGTGGTGATGAGTAATCTGTGCTTTCAGACTCTAGCTAAGAACAGTTCTGAATTTACAGCTTAACAGATGTGTCAAGCAGAAAATAAGCTACATCAAAAAAGAATATTAAACAACGGTTATCTTGCAATTTGATTTAAGTAAATTTCAACTGCCAATTGCTCATCCTCCAGATTTCTCAATATCCCATCTCTGGTGAAATGTATGAGCCTGACTTCTTATTTAAGATGGCTAGATAGGGAAAAAATATTTTAACCTCCTTTTTCATTATGTGTATATGAATACTTGATATGTATAAATACATATCTGATGCTTTAACATACAAAAGTAGACCATTTGCTTGTCTCTATTGTGTTCCACTTGTGTTTATAAAGAATAAAATATCAGGACAGATAGCAAATCTTCCATACATTTCACCTATGAAAATTTAATCTGATTTATCATCTGCAGTAGGATCTGGATAGACTGGCTCAATATACCAAGACCAACAGTATGAGGTTCCATAAGACCAAGTACTAGGTCCTGCACTTGTGTCAAAATAACCCCAGGCAGCATTACAGGCTGGGGGCAGAGTGGCTGGAAAGTTGCCCAGCAGAAAAGCCCTAGGGGTGCTGGTCAACAGCAGCTGAACATGAGCCAGCTGTGCCCAGGTGGCCAAGAAGGCCAGTGTCACCCTGGCCTGTGTCAGCAACAGTGTGGCCAGCAGGTCCAGAGAAGTGATTGCCCCCCTGTGTTTGGCACCAGCACTGGTGAGGCCACACCTCGAGTGCTGTGTCCAGTTCTGGGCCTCTCACTGCAAGTAGGACATTGAGGGGCTGGAGTGTGTCCAGAGAGGGGCAATGGAGAACAAGTCCTATGATGAGCAGCTGAGGGAGCTGGGGGTGTTTAGCCTGGAGGAGAGGATGCTCAGGGGAGACCTTTCTGTTCTCTACAACTGCCTGAAAGGAGGCTGTAGCCAGGTGAGGGTTGGCCTCTTCTCCCAGGCAACCAGTGACAGGACAAGAGGAAATGGCTTCAAGCTGTGCCTGGGGAATTTGGGTTGTCCATCAGGAAGAATTTCTTCACTGAGGGTGATCAAAAATGTTGGAACAGGTTGCCCAGGGAAGTGGACACCATTCCGTGGAGTGTTCAAGAAATAACTGGGCATGGTACTTAGTGCTATGGTTTAATCAACAAGGTGGTGTTTGGCCAAAGGTTGGACTTGGTGATCTTGGAGGTCTTTTCCAACTTTAATGATTCTATGATTCTAAGATTTTATGATTTCTTAAAAACTCTTCCTTCATTGAAGTTACATTAACACTTTATGTTGATAGAAGGTATCATACAACAATTTATTTTGCAGCCCTACAGATGTCAAAGATGGCATGTGCTACCATGGGCAAGTAATATTTGTGATGATGCAGTAGTATTATTTTTAGTGAATATAGAAGTTGAAAGTGAATTACACAGAAAAAAAGAATTTCAGAAAGTTAGCTAACCCTTGTGCAGTGAATTCTCATAAGGGTCAATCTTTGATTTATTTGTTGGGTTTGTTTCACATAGAAAGAAAAGATCAGAGCTAAGTAAGTCAGATGGCACTCCTACAAGATGCCATTCACATTCCTGCCAAGGTCAGCAACCTACACAAGTTAAGCCTCAAAAAAAAAGCTACAAAACTCTAATCAATCAATAAAGCAGACAATTTTTTTCCAAGTTATTTTTTTCCCTGTAGTATAATTGAGAATTGATTGGTGTTTTAGAATATTTTACAGGGGACAGAAAAGACCACTCTTGATTTGTTGCCACATCATAGTGTTTCTAAATATCTCAGATGGGAGGTTATTACTTTGCCACTATAGCAGGCCAGTCGCTGAGGAGCCAAGCTCTGGCAATTTTGCATTGTGTTTGTTTGGTGAGCCAGAGTTGCTTTTTACCTCTGAAGAAAAGTTAGAGGTTTCCTAAGGTCTGAAAACTATTTTCAGCAAGATGGACACTAAGCACAGCCTAGTCATCTACACTACACTTTGTTCAGTGGCTAAAACTATGTCATGGGGGGACTCACTGCAGGCAGGTACATCACCTTGGAGTTTCCCAGCCCTGAGATGCATTTGAAGAAATCCCTGCTTTTGTTTAACAGCTGGGGAATTAGAGCACTTGCCCAAGAAATGCAAGACCTTGGCCATCATCTTTATTCTGGGAGATGCTGAAACCACATCTTCTTTGTCTCAGAGTCTGGGGAAGCACCAGGCTGCCAGATAATCAACAGTGGAGATGAAGTTGCACCACTGTGCCAAAAAGACTGCAGCAAATTCATGGACCCAGGAAGGGAAAAACTCATGCAAAGTGAGGAAATATGTATTCCCAATACTCTTTGTGCTTTTTATCCCATATCTCTTAAATGGGTATTGCAGAGATCAGATCAGGAACGAGGAAAATACTGTCTAAAAAAGGCTGCAGACATGTGAGCCCTCCTGTTTGCCCTCCCAGGCTACGGCACACTGTAAGGCACCAAATGTGGACAAATTTGATATAGACAAGGCCTGAGGGTCCTGTTTGTGTCCAGCAGCTGTGATATTGCTTGTAGATGAAGGAATCTCAGCAGCATGAGAGTTCACTTCTGGTCCAGGCACATTCAGCCCCAAAATCCAGATTGTAGGTGGGTGGGATCAATTTTGGTCACGCTGACTCTAGTGTGCTTGAATTTGTCCATGAACTGTTGTATTTAACAAACTATGTGCCATAGTGTTGGACTTCATTGAAGACCATGGGGAAAATGTTGTGAAAACAGATGTTAATAATGCAGTTTTTAACAGATAATGGCCTGTTAAATTGAAGGACATTAAGTAGTGAAATAAATTATTAAGGAAAACAGACAATTCCACGCATTCTCCTGGGGAGAAATCTATTTGTGCTCAACCACAAGCTCAGCAGGGGTGAAATACAATCCATTTAATGCAGTTTGAAATGTAAAAGCACTCATTTGATCACATTGTATGAACTCTATGCTCCAACACCATGTTCAAAAATAAATATTGCAGAGATGTACAAGAAACACAACCTTTTCCCCTGTGGGAAAATTCAGCACCTTTTTGTGTAAAGAACCAGTTTTATCACCTCAGAAAATTCTTCTAAAGCTAGTCATAGTTGTATTGATGTTGTGTTTGTCCTCATTAGCAAGTTAAGAGGTGCTCTTCCTTAGCATTCAGAACCAACTCCAACACTTCTGTGAATAGATAATAATGAAGAGAAGATGGGAGAAAGAATCTTTCCATCCTTTAAGAGATAGTTTAGATATGAAGAGATTAATAGCTGTCACTGGGGAATCTGAACCAAGAATCAGTCTTCAAAACCTTCCCAGGTGATAATGGCACAAAGAAGTCAAAGCCAGATTTAAATAAAAGTTTTGTAGATTCCTGTGGGCAGGTCCAGGTTGTAAGGTCCAGAAATCCTTGCATTTTAAGTACAGATCTGCATCTTTTACAGTGTAGACAATGCAGTCTTATGTAGCAACCTTCAGATTAATGCAGTTAAAAAAATCTTGGAATTCACAATTCTAATTCTTTTTTTAGGTTTGGGTTTTTTGTCTGTTTGTCAAAAAGAATGAGGTTTATACAACTGCATGTGCTGAGGTAATTCTGCATATATGGTGATTTTTTTGAATCCTCCCTAATAACTGGAAAGTTATCTGATTTCTACTTTTTTTGACAAAGTGGTAGACAATTCAAAGATAATTAAGCCCCAAGATTCATGCAAATAAATGAACAGTTAGAGGAGAGAAAGTCTGTTAATTAAAGTCTGCACCAGGAATGTATACTCTATTAGAATGTGCATGAAAAAGGAGCCTGAAGCTTGGAATGAAAAACTTCATTTGGGCAGCACAGTTTGTGAAAAGCAGTGTTTCCTGTGCCTTGTCTGGCCAAAAGCAAACAAGTTCAAGGCACAGATTTATAAGGGAAACAGGCTTTAATAGCTTCAATGTTTGGGAATACAATTTTTTTACTTAGTAAATAATTTATTCCTTCATTTTTTACAGTCTGATGTGACTGCTTTTGACTGGGTTTGGGAGAAGAAATTCAGTAACACTATGAGAAAGGCCAAGGCATTTCTGAGCCAGGCTAAAGCAGAAAGTCTGGGCAGTCATGTGAAAATAAATTTGTGATGAGATTTGTAGCCCAGCTGCTAAATCAAATAGGTTTTGATAATATGCATCCATTATAATGTGTCTTGTTCAAGTCTTCTTTTGGGTTGTTTTTAGATGGCTGTTACCTTAATATAAAATATATTAATCCAAATTATCTAGTCTAAAACTTTTCTCTCTCCACGATGCATCATTTACAATTAAAGCCCCTGTTTCTGGGGCTTCAACCACTTTGTTCCTTCTTCACATCTCTGATTGAGGAAAAGCCTTTTCCTCATCGCTAAATCAGAATCTCTGCTAACTGTGCAAGTACATGTGAGAGTGCAAGGACACTGTATAGATGTGCATATACATTTAGGCTTCATGAAGCAAAATCATTTAAATTATGGAGCTATTTACAAATGCTTTAGTCCAAGGAAGTCGACATCACTGAAGCTGAACCACAAGATTGATCAAAATGTAGTTTTTGACTGTGTCAGTATTGCAAATATACAACTGAGTAAAAAATTTTTTTCTCCTTTCTCCATTTTTCTACAATGCACAGTAAATCAAATTTTCTAAATGTTTTCAGCAAGCAAATGGTATCCTCAATAGCTACCATTTAAGCTTAAGAATTTTTGCAGTGGGATTTCCTAAAAGGCTTCATAGAAAAAAAGGTTTATTGTTCGAAGCCAAATTCAACTTTTGGTTAAGACTGATCAAAATAGTTTATACAGATTTTCATAAGCTTTTTGCTCACACTGTGTATTATTTGGCTTAGTGATCACAGCTGAAAAGCATGATTTTAATAAAGAAGTTGAATAAGCAGATTAAAGTAAGTCACAGGGCCTGCCTCATTCCAATGGTAAACAAAGTAAACTACTTTAATTAAGGAAAGATAGGTAATATATATAGCATGTGTATAATCATTGTTTTGTTTGCTTATTTCTTTACATTCATATTAAAATAGCCAGCATATCACAGATTATAAGAAAGATTACTTTTTATTAAGCAGCTGATCTCCTTGATATGTTTTTACAATTTCTTCTGCTGAAGTAAGACGAGCTGTTGCTGAAAACTCTAATTCTAATCAACATCCCTCAAACACCCAGGAATCAATAATTTGTTTACAAGACCCTATCAAGAATGACTGAGCTAATCACTTTGAGTACACCCCTTGTGCAAGGACAAATCCATGCTCCTGTGAATGCCTATGCTAACTACAGATTGATTTTATTGACTCAAGTATTCAGAATTAGGTGAAAGAAGTGGTAGGAAAGAGACTGGTAATACCAGCATCGCAGGTGATGTGTGCAACGAGGCACATAAGCATAGGGTTGAATGGGTTCCCAGGCTTGGAACTGGGAGGGAATTTTGCTCAGGGTGTAGTGGCCACAGACTGCCAAGGATTTTGGAGGTTTTCTGGGTTTGTTAAAATCATGCGCATGTATTTACACAATCACATTCTTGCAAGAGCTGAAAAGAAGGTGGTTGGTGACCTTGGCTGCTCTTTGTCCTGCCGCTGTGGCCTCCAGGATGCTGCTCTTTCTGAGCCGCTTTTGCTAATTGGAAACCTCCAGCATGTGAAAGATGGGAGAGCATTAGTTGTAGTCACATGATTACTGGCAACTTTGGTATTGATCAGCAAGCAATCGTACCTACCAAACAAACACCAATGCCAGCCTTCTGGGGAAGGGACAGTCAATCTCACTGGGCAATTTATATGTAAAGGAGCTCTACTGCTTTTCTGGTAGCATTTAAAGCTTCGGGGTATTTCCCTAATGAAGGATTTAAAAAACATGTGACCCTCGGCCAGAGAACTGTCACTAATGCTGCAGCCCAAAATGTTTGAAAGTGAGCGACCATGCCCCATCCCTGGAAGAGTTCAAAGCCAGGCTGGATGGGGCTTTGAGTAACCTGATCTACTGGAAGTTTTCCGTGCCCATGGCAGGGGGCATGGAACTAGATGACCCTTAGGGTCTCTTCCAATCCACACTAATCTGTGATTCTATGATTCTATGACCTAGAGCTCTCCGAGTCTTGAGGTGGAGCAAACACCAGGTCCCCATAAAGTAAGCTCTATTAAGCTGAATCTCATCATTACAACATTTATGCAGAGACAGTGTTGCATTGTAATGCATTAATTTTTATTTATTTTTTAAAGTGTTTTTCCAGATGAATGACTAATCTCAGAAGCCCGCGGGCCGCCGGGGATGCAGGTATCCATGGTTACCTTCGTTGCCTAGTGACACCTCCTTACGCTGCTGAGCGAGCGCCTGCTCCTGCCTCTGCTGCTTGGTGCAGCCCCATCCACCTCCACCCCAGGCCAGCTCCCTTGCAGTCCAGATTAGAGTTGGTGGTTTTATATGAAAAAAGAAAGAGGAAGAGGGCCAAAGAAAGACTCTGGTCTCTCTAACAGCAACCTAAACCCAGTTGTGGCTCCAGGCAGGATCTGAGTCAGCATGTTGATGCAAATCCTCAGTTATGCTGTAAGACACAACTTTGCACAAAAGTTCATTGAGGGCAGTATTTAAAGGTATTGATTCATTTCTCAGCCAGACACAGACCAAGTACTAACAAACTAGGGTTTGGCTCCTTTACTGGGTGAAATGAAGCATAGCTTCATTTAAAAAAAAAAAAAAAAATATTTATGTCATTTCAGAAACAGAAGATGCATTTATCTTATAAATGAGATTTAAAAATACACTTATAAAAAGGCTGTGAGTCAGATTCTCCTAATTATGTCAGTTTAATCTGAGTTAATTGAAAATTAAGAACAATAAATTTTACTGGACCTGGTTATGAAGGGCTTCTCAAACGCTGCTGGTTTATGCATGCCATGACTCACCAGCATCCAGTCATGGTATACAGAGGTCTGCAACTGATGTCACAGCCTTGGGCTCTGCTTTTCAGAGCATTTTCTCAGAACAATGACTTGCAAGTACTTTTCACCTGAGCACTCAGGATGATATTTGTGGTCTAGCTGGATTGCTTACACAAACAAGAGAACAAATTGCTTATGTAAGTCAGGCACTTCTGGTGCAATCTTGTCTGTAAATAGGGATGCCCTTGTCTTCCTCCCCAGCCTTCCCTGCTGCAGCACTCAGCAGCCTTGCTGTAGAAACAGACAAAACAAGATCGTTTCTGAGCTTACAGTCCTGAGTTTGCCCTTCCCAGCAGTGTTCTGCTGAACAAGAGCTCCTTTAGGAGGTTGATTTCTGGAGTATTGATCTGTTTTTGGCCTCTGGTACATACAGGGGTGCAGTCCAATTAATGTACTTTTGCAGTAAATCCTTGAAAGCACCATTGTTTTCTGATTAATTCTTGCTCATGACTTCCTTGAGGTTAGTGCCATGGGAGGTGTCTCTTACTCTAAATCTTCCATAGTAATAAACTCAAGTCATCTGTAGTGCTAGATCATTAACCTTGTCCCTGGTTTGGGCTGGATCAGCTCAGACTCCTAGCAGTTCTTGGGCACTACTTGGGAGTTAGTACAGAACAGACACTATTCCCTCTAGGCAATTTGAAAGCTGTCTGTGATGCTTTGGAGACAAAGAGTGGTCGTTAGTGCTGACATTCTGGACATTTTGGTCTAGCCAGTTTCAGTATTAAAAAAGTTCTGGGCATGTTTAATCTTCTGTGAAGTAGTGCAGTGCTTTAACTGTTTATTACTAGCCACATCTTGAGCAGGTTCAGCCTGATCACTTTTTGCAGAGGTACAGACAAGTACAGGATTCTCATTGTGCTACATTTACTGAGATCCACTCAGAAAAACAGGAACCTGCAAGAAGTGCATTTAGAGTGCAGATGGTAGTGGTTAGGATGCAGGTGTTTTTCAACTGATGTCTGTCATGGGGAATAAGAAAGTTTCAGCATGTTTTCCCATTTTTTATGGAGATGCTAGGCTAGAAAGTACCATGTAGATTCACTGGATGATGTTCATCTGTGTTTATCTGTTAATTTTTGTGTTGTAATTGGATTGTTGGCAGTAGGAGGCTTGTGAAGCACATAGCAATTAGGGTTATAATTCAAGACTCCAAATAAGCTCTACAGTTTATTGAATAGGGATAGCAACAGCCTTAGCAAAGCAAGGGGCCTGTGTTGCCAAGTCTGATGCTGGTGTCCTTGTACAGTTAGAAAAGAAGGGACTTCTTGCTCACTTGGAATGTTCTCCAGAATCTTTTTAGTAAGTTTTTCTCCTTTATTTCTATGCCTTTTTCAGAGCGTATTGAAATTTTCATTGGTATTCTTCTTTTTATTTTGCATTGTCACTGCAAGTCAGGACTAAGCTCAAATTACACCCTTCCTCTCTTTTAATCTGTATATCCTATCTCTTATGCTTAGCATTAAAGTTGTATATCTCCTTGATACATGCTCTTCCTCGTAAAACACTTCCTGGCTGAATATAATTTGTTTTTCTGTGTTAATTTAGGCTAATAATTCTCCTTGCCTCATTTGCAGCCCACAGAGTGATGCAACTTCCCCTTGTTTTCTTCCCAGATAAGTATTGCCACAGTGCTTCAATAAAATGATGCTGGACTCTGTTTACAAAAGAGTGCTTCTGTGGTATCTTACTGCTTTCACAGGAAGCTTAACAGCTTGCAGAACAGTAAGTGGCAAATGTTTAATGCAACATTATGCCAACTTGAGGACAAACTGTTCCTCTCAGGAATGTTTTCAGGCTTAAATGAGAGGAAAATCCCCCTTGCAGAATGTGAATTCTTGGAGGCGGCAGGGAGTGACTGCCACTTCTTTGCCTTGCCAGCAGCTCTAATTCTCAAGCGCCTTCCAAGGCTTTTTTAGATCAGCTGTAGTGTACGCTCAGCAGCAAGTAGTGATAAAGCTGTGACCAGCTTTTCTGAGGAGCAAAGATTCCTCTTTCATGGAGGAGGCAATAAATCTTCCAGTCTGCCTCAGACAGAAAACATTGGCTTTTGCCCACAGATGCTGGAAAGGTACTGAGGGGGGAGATGTGAGGTCATGGCAAAGCTATTAATGTGAGTAAGCAAAGACTAACAGTGTAGCTGCAAAAACTGTGAGACAGAACAATTCCAACTTAAACAATGATGAGTCAGACTGAAATAATGTGGAAATTCAGACATAGATGCGAGTCATCCATTAAGAAGATAAGTGGATATTACTGAGCTAACAGTAGTTTGACTAAAGAGTGAAAGGAGTTGCATTTCACAGAATTAGATTGGAAAAGACCTCCAAGATCATGGCATCCAACCTTTGACCAAACACCACCTTGTCAGTTAGGCTATGGCACTAAGTACCGTGTCCAGTCATTTTGTGAACACCTCCAGGGATGGTGACTCCACCACCTCCCTGGGCAGCCCATTCCATTGTTTAACAACCTCTTCTGTGAAATAATTCCTCCTGATGTTCAGCCTGAACCTCCCCTGATTGAACTTGAGGCCATTTCCTCTTGTCCTGTCACTGGTTGCCTGGGAGAAGAGGCCAACCCCCACTCAGCTACAACCTCCTTTCAGGGAGTGGTAGAGAACTATGTGGTCACCCCTGAGCCTCCTCTTCTCCAGGTTAAACACCCCCAGCTCCCTCAGCTGCTCCTCATAGGACTTACTCTCAAGACCCTTCACCAGCTCTGTTGCCCTTCTCTGGACACACTCCAGCCCCTCAATGTCCTTCTTGCAGTGAGAGGCCCAGGACTGGACACAGCACTTGAGGTGTGGCCTCACCAGTGCTGAGTACAGAGGGACAATCACTTCTCTGGTCCTGCTGGCCACACCATTGCTGATACAGGCCAGGATTCCATTGGCCATTTTGACCACCTGGGCACAGCTGGTTCTTGTTCAGCCACTGTTGACCAGCACCCCCAGGTTCTTTTTCACTGGGCCCCTTTCCAGCCACTTTGTCCCCCGCCTGTAGCTCTGCCTGGGGTTGTTGTAGCCAAAGTGTAGGACCTGGCACTTGGTCTTATTGAACCTCATACTGTTGGTCTCAGCCCATCTATCCAGCCTGCCCAGATTTAATACATTTTAACAGTTTTTAACATTCTGTGTGTTAATCCTCCTAAGCAGTAAAACCAGCAAGTGGTCTCTGCCCATCATCACTATTCTTAATCTCTGGACCTCAGCCTCAGGTCAAAATATTCTGCTGGCTTTCTGTGGGTCCTGCGTTCTGGATTCTTTGATGAGGGGGAATTGTGTGGCCATTATCTGTAAGTAATCCAGGACTTCCAGGTGGATGCCTGAGCTGATGGATCCAGGACTTCCTGATGGGTGGTGTGGAGAAGTCATAGAAAATGCATTGTATGCTTTCTACTTTATATCCAGTTATGGGTAAGGCACCCATAATTTTGGGTGCTCTTAACATGACACGGTGCTCAACTGATCCTGTGAATTTACTGTAGGGAAGGTACATCGATCTGAAACTCATGTCTCTTTAAGTCCCAACAGTACTTGAAGACTTTGTAAAGTGTGAATGAATTCCAGACCTTGATGTCCCAGGCCTCCACTTCAGAAATATGGTCTAATAAGGGGGGAAGAGAGGAAGAGAATTAAAACCTCATCAGATGAAATCTGTGTTCTTATAAAGAAATGCCATTCTTCACTATAGTAAAGGATGTTTCCAGTAAATCATGGGAAATGTTATCTGTCCAGGAAACTTCATAGGAGACAAAGGGGAATAACAGCTTCTAGACCACAAGGCTCCTGAAGACATAGTTAGAATTCGTTATGTAGCAAACCTATATGTTCATGATAAAGGGAATTGTCATGTTTCAGCGTTTTTCATTAAAAAATAATTTTTCAATTGAACTTCCAGACTTTGCAGAACTTTTGGTTGTAATGGAAAGCTGTTTTAACAAAATTCTTCCTTCATATGTGTGCATAGGCTTCAGCTATGTCTGATCGAGGGGGAAGAAGCATTTCCTGTGAGGACCCACAGCACAGGCTGGGGTGCTGCTGGTGTGGCGAGGGACCATATTCTGGACCAGGTGCCCAGGTTGCCTTCAGGTGGAGGCTGCGGGGAGCTGAGGTGTTCCCAGGTTTCAGCTGGCTAAAGATTTAGATAGGGTCAGCATGTGCTTTCAGACCTGCTCACTGGAAAGTGTCCCACAGCTTAATCAGCTGGAAGGCACCACTTGGTGACTTGGCCATGATCTGCAAACTTGGTAGGCAAATTACTTTTGCAAACCACCAACAGCAGAAGATTTTCTAAAGAAGGTACATTGACCAGAGATAGGCCAAGAAGATTAATTTACATGACAATAAAAACATTTAGAAACAGATACTTCAGTGATTCAAAATTTTTACCTTCCCATAGAACTAAATATATTTGGGTTTGGGTTTTTTTTTTTTCCACAAAAAAGAACTATTTTTTTGCACTAATTTTATCTTCTGTCTTCAAAATTGAAAAGCAAAATTGTTAGGCAGGTAAATTTCAGAGGGCCAGTACAAGAAGAAGTTGTAGGGTTTTTCAAAAATGATTTTAGTTATTTAGTTTTTCAAGCACATAGAAGCAAAGTTCTATGCATTCCTGTGGGGAAGAAATAACTAACTAGAAGATCCTCTTTGATACCCCTGAAACTTGGCTTGGGGCATGGAGTTTGGAAGCTTTTGAAAAATTGTTTGATAAGTCAAAAATATACTTTAAATCATGTGGAAATTCTTTGCATGGAAATCCTGCTTTAGTAAAGCAAAGGGAAAGACCATGAATGATGAAATGTTTGCTTTATAGGTAAGAGGATGTACTGATTGACGTAAAGGAAACACTGTTTTGTGACATATGTTCCATATGACATATGGACATATGTGACATATGATTTCAGGGGGATTTCAAGCACCAATAATTGGGGCGTTTTAAAGTTGATTAAGTTATGCTTGTATTGAGGGATAGGAAACATCATAATGAGGATACATGGTGTGGTCTGTGCTTCTTACATCCTTGACAGCAGTTAGTCTGTATTTATAAAAAGAAGACTGTACTAGAGAATTAAAAACTGGGTTCAAGGCCTTGATTATGAGAAAGTAAAGATTAAAGGGACAGTAGCTTTGATTACAGTGCTATGCCACTGCCAATTAATAACTGTCTGATGCTTCGTTAGGCACCAAAATGACGGAGGCATTTTCATAATGTTTTGTTCACTAAAAGCTAACAATATGATTTTTTCTCATAGATAATTAATTTCTAAAAATTCTTCTTTCTTTGTGGCAGTTTTGCAATGGCTGCAACGACTTGTGCAACAAAATGAGGACAAGTATGTTAGTAAAATAATTTTTTTTCCTTTGGTATCTTCTACGAGCAGGATCCCTGTTCCTGAGCCCTCATTCACTTACACATGGCATTGAAACTCCAAAGCAGGACTGCAGGAAACAACAGTTGTCTGAAGGCAGCAAAGGTCAGAAAGTTTTTGTGCTCTGCTGGATTTTCCTCAGTTTTATTAGAAACAGTTGTGTAAAAGTTCACCTCCTGGCATGCAGTTATTTCCCATATAAAATTATCATAAACATGTGTGTTACAATAGTATTTTTCATGACAGTCTACTGCAATGTCACGTATACCTTTACAATGTTCATGGAAAAAGAACAGAAAGAATTGTGGTGTAATATTATGGTAGATAGTAAACAGATGTTTTATTGCTCTTCAAATAAAAAAATCATTACAGTAATGCAAAATAACTGGTGGCATTTTGAATAATTCTCAAATAATAAAAATCCTGCTTTCATGCATATGTTTATTTTCATAATAATAAAATTGAGAGCTGTAATAAAAACAAAATAACCCTGTAACTACACCATAAAGAGAGAATGCTTTTTCTCAAGAAATGTTTCCATAAAGCAACACAGATTTTCTGAATGAGTCATATTCAGTGCACAGTAGTGGATTTGATAAGGATAAGCAAAAGCCGTTATTAATTGCCATTTCTTGAACAGATTAGTTAGAGGTGCCTCTTGTGTGCAGGAAGTTCCCTGTCCCATAGACGAATACAGCAATGAGATAGTATAGGCAATCTGTATCAAACCACTTCTGATAAAATGCCAGGTTTTAGTGGAGAAAAAGGCATTTCAGTAGCATGAAGGGCTTTTGGAAAGGAAGACTCCCATAAGAACCTACAGTATTGCTTTTTAAGTTTTGCTGTTGCAGCTATTTATTAGCTCCAGGCATGGGGGAACTGGTGTGAGCCATAACAAACTCTCAGGGCTGTACATTGAAAAATCTGATTTCCTAAATATTTGCAAAAGAATTTCATACAAAAGCTCATCAGCCAAAAGTTTGTATCATAATAAAACTTTGTAAGTCTCAAATATTTCCCATGTTCCATGGTAATATTGAATCTCCTTGACTGATTAAATAGGTTCACAGGTTAATGGCACCTAAGAAAGCTTTGTTTTTCATCACAGTCCTGGAGTATTTGGTTTCTTTTATGTTCCTCCTTTAGGCTTAGTTATGAGACTGAAAAGAGAAGCCAAAATGAAGAACATCTGCCTGAATGCAGCCAAACACACACTGCGGCAAACCCAGAAGCACAGGCTGAAGGTATGGACACACCAAAATAAAAGTAGCCATGATGGCTGAGTCACGCAGTTGAGTGACGTGCAAACCTGAGACCTGGATTATATTATCCACAGACTAGAGCAGAATGAATGAACTTCCTCAGGACAATGCAAAAAAACTTAGAGGTTTTTTGATCAGTGATGTGTTGGAAAAGGTACTTTTAAACAGGCATTGAACATAAACAGCAATATCAAATTTTCTTGCTTTGCCAAGAAAAAAAAAAGGTTGTATTCCCAATACTCAGAGACATGGACTGGCAGGGACAGAAACATAGTGTTCTTTAGGGAGGTCATCCTACCTCTAGAAGTTCCTTATAACTGTAAAGAAAGGTGCTGATACAGGCTAAGTAAGCAAAACTACAAACAGTTTCTTCTCTTAAAATTCATATGGAAGTTAAAGTACACTGAGAAGAGAATTTTGTTTTATTTGTTCTCTGCTGTCCTGCCATTGCCTGGTAACATTTTCACATAATGCAGGCTGCCATTTGGAATCAGAATTAGTAGGAGGATTGATTTTGTTCCCTTGAAGAACATATTGGCTTTTCAGTGAAATACCGAATGCTTCAAGTGTGAGCCTGACCTCATCAATTTTTAACCTCAAACTTTTATGTTTAAAACTATGGGGATTTTATGTTGAATGTTACTTTCATGTCTTGTGGGAACTGCAGCTCAGCTGTTTGTATCTTTTTTTTTTTTCCCCCCACAAATTTCAGTGCAAATGCAATATCCCACATGAAAAATTAACACTTTTAAGTTTTTAATAGAAACAGTTTTCTTCTGCAAACAGACCAACGAACCATTGAAACTTTTCTCATGTGTTGTTGTTCAAACCTGGGATGCATAAAAGGCAAAAAGTGCTTCTGCTAGCCACCTGCAAAGCTGTGGTAAAAGACACTCAGAATTCACCTAACTTTGATGTTATCTGTTTATAAAAACTCACATATAATAAAAACCAAACCTGTGAAAAATAAAGCTTAGGATGAAAGATCAAGCTGCACAGAAACTAGGGATCACCACAACCAAGAGTTGCCTCTGAGACCTTAATTTAACTACCATGGGAATTAATTTTCTGCATTAAAAGTTACGGTCAAAAAAAAAGGGGAAGAATAGGATATGATTACATAATTAAAGACTGTATTGAAATATAATTACACAAGGAACAGAATAAAGGTTGCCAGGAAGTAATTTATCTGATGTTTCCTATCTTCCAGTGTCAGAACTCAGTTCTTCAGCCTGCATTCCCCAATGGATGGTCACACACCACCTGCAGTCCCATAGTTGTATGGTTGAAATCATAAATGACAGCAAAAGAACTTGCAACTTAAGTGATATTAAATTCACATTTTACTTTTGTAGTTAGTTACTTTATTGGTTTGAAAAGGTGACTGAAATCTTTTGTTATGTGACAGTTTAAGAACCTCCATCAGATTTGAACCCTCTTGTTTTTCACATCACTGATGTCAAAGCTTGATGTAGATGACCTTTGGACAATAAGGGTCTGTTATTTTTTGTGGGAATATTAGTCCATGTGCTAATGCTTAGATGTCCTTACAAAGGAGAAAGAGGAACACACACTGGTTCCTCTGTGGAATAAATCTGTGCTGTGTGGCACTTCTTGATTGAGGATGGATAGCTGTGGCCTCCTTTCAAAGCATGGGTGGAGAGATTTGCTCATTTTAGCACGTGTTTTTACTTTCAGCTCCTCACTGGAGCTGGGAGGTCCTCGAGCCCTCTGCGTGGTTGTGCCAGCAAGCATGGCATTGCTCTGGCGCTGAAGGTAGGCTGTTCTTCCGGTGCAGTGGGATCTGCTTCTCATTCCTAGGCATGTAAAATGCCCAGGCCTGTAGGATATGGCTCAGCTCCCTCTCTCCACAATTCAGTGATGACCCCCTACAGTAACATATTTGTGCATCAGTTGTTTTAGTATTGCCAAATATCAAAAATTTGGTGGAAAGATAGTGCCACAAGAACCTCTAAGAAGAGATGCAATACTGTTTTTTAAGAGTTGTGGAGCCACAACCAGAAGCTGTATCTCACTGTTGAATCAATCACAGACAGGTTACTGAAATAACTAAGAAAAGTTATAAGAAAAAGAACACCTTGGAACTACAGTTATTCCCCTAAATTCTTTTAAATGCAGTTGTCCAAATGACTGCTCGACTCTCCATATGGACAATGAGTCATTCTAATGTCAAATGCCCGAAGCCTGAGGAAATTGCAGGTTTAGTGTTGCTGAGTCATAGTGGCATGTACATCATGTTAGCTTCAGCTTGCATACAGGAAAGACTGATACACACCTCGAACTTCTCAAATCTTTTCTTGTCTCTTAGGCTGTTGAGAGGATTGTGGTCTACTTTGGAGATGTCCTAGAGAATAATGTTAGGAATGCCCTCAGATCATGATTATTTCCTGGTTGCTTCTTGAGCTCCTAATTAAAATGGAATGCTAAGTGAAGCATAAATGAATATTATATAGAATGGGTCATTAATGACCTTTTACACTAGTCTGGTATTTTGACTGAAAGATCATTTTCCCTGCTGCAATAACGGAAAGAGAAGCAGAAGGGTAAGAACTCTGTCTGTTTCATCTGGTGCGAGCAGCACCACTTGGTATGCACCCCTGAAGACACCACTGAAAACAGCCTCCATTCCCATTATACAGTACTAATTTTAGTTGTTTATACCTTTCTGAAGCACCAAATGTAAGCCAAAATGTTTCATGTCTTTCCTGTGCCTCTGACTGATTTCCAGAATATTTCAGCCAAATAATTCAGCTCCTTCAATAAACGAGCCTAGGCAAAAAGTGCCACCTTGTTCATGTTAATACTTGGACATCTGTTCTGTAAAATTCTCCAGCACCACCCTGCAGGTATTTTAAGTTTGGCAGAGAGATAGCTCTCATGTCAAAAATAAGCCTGCCTTCCTTCCTGCCTGTGAAAATCCTCCCAATTTTTTTTGAAGTCGTAATGATTATGTCAATTGCAATTCATACAGGTTCATGAAAGTTGTGAGAAAGCTGTAGCTTTAAGCTTTTTAGATATCTTCTACAGAAACCCTACGAACTTCATTGTTACTTTAAGCCGTTGCTTTACCCTTGGCTGATCAGGTGTGTAATGTGTACTTTTCTCACAGAATAAATATGCTTCTGTCACTGACTTTGGGGGAACTCAGAAAATCTTTCCATGTCTTGGAACACTTTTAACCCTGTACTGGCTTTCTGTGCCTAGAAGGGGACGCAACACAGAGTAGCGCTTAGCTGAGAAAAAGAAAGAATTGCAGGGCACTTCTGTCCATGTAGTTTGCCTTGGAGTCTTCACTGCAATGCAGGTCAGGCTCCTCTTTGCTGTTTTTGTAATGACTTTTGCCTCAGGCTCCTACATCTAGAGTTCTTATGCTCAACTAGATCAACCTGCTATATGGATCACTGGAAAAAAATCGTCTTCTAAATCACACTGAATCAGTAACAAAGAAGTGGGGATTTGGCTCCTTCTCATCTAAGCAGATAGGAGTCTTTCCTCATTACCTCTCTGGATTATATTTGGAAGGTCAGGTACTTGTTGAAGATGGAAGTGTCTACAAAAAGTATTCATTCATCTAGAAATATCTACAGGGTAGAGGGAGTTATTTGTGAGCGGAAATTTGAACCACTGGACTGGACATGGGAAAGAAAACTTGCCTATGGCACTGCAACTAATCTGCTTGGAGAAGACACATTAGGTGTGAACTGGCCTGATAAGGCAGTGGGTAAGACCAGCCAGAAATGACATCTACACTATGCCTTTATTTAACAATCTATGCCAATGTTGCTCAGCTTATTACAAAAAGCTTACGGAGTTTCCAAATTGCTAACTGATGACCTCTGGACTATGGCACAGAGGGGCGAGTCTCTCACTGTTCTTATCAGAGTTGCAGGAAATGATCTGGCAACCAAATTCTTTCAAAAGGTCATGGCAGAGCTCATAGGAGCCACTCATTTGGTAGCCGCCTATGTGGTACACCATCTCCTCCTTTACCCACACTGGACTGTCCGACTAAATGTAAATCAGTACATAAATACGGCCAAGAACAGCTCTTGAATCCTCGGGTTGATTGGAACTGCTTGACTCATGGTCTTGTTTTATAGCTCATGCCTTCCAAAATGGATTTGGCATATTTAAACCACTTATTAGAAGTGGTCCCTGGCCTGTTCTGAGTCCTGAATGCCGCCTGGCACATGAGCATGTACAAAACACAGTCCACTATGGGCCAGGAAGGATGATGGGCCATGAGTGCACTACTAGAGGGCGTCCCAAACTGGTTTTGGTGTGCCTTCAATCCATTCATCTGTTGTCCACATGGAAGTTTCCATACCATTGCTGGAACACCTGTTACGGTTTAAATCATCCTCATGGATTAAAAGAACAGTACTGACAATGTATGAATCTATTTGTACAGCCTTGACCAGTGGTCTTTCAGTGGTTAAGGTAGAAGTGCTAAATGTGTGTATTAGAAGGCATCAGAGGCAGCACACTCAGCTTCACTTTGTCCAGTTCCCACCTCCAGTAGGTAGTGAGTATTTCATTCGGTGGCTCAGCCTCAAGGACATTTGCTTGAAGCACTAGGGCAAATGATAAATGACGTTTGTGAAATCAACTTCTATTACCCAGCTCAAGTAAACGTGCAAAATTGCAGCAAGAAGAAACGCTCACTTTATTCTGTACTGCAATATGTGCTGCTGTATGTATTGACTGCTTTTAACTGATATGGTTGGATTTTTATAGCCAAGCCTCTTTTTTACAGCTGCAGATACAGTCTCAGTAGCAGAAACTATGGAACAAGCCTCTGATTCTTTCCTCCGCCTTCCAGGTATGGGCTGTATTATTACCCTAGTACGCGTGTAAGAAATACACAGGTGTGTGGGAGTCAATCTGTTTTCCAGGACTGCTGTGGTTTGCTCTATTGAAAATATAGCCAGGTTACTTGTAACTTGTATAAATGCCATGCATTATTCAGCTACACATTCCCATTTTCCAATTGACTGAAAATCCCATTATATCTGCTCTGTAAAAGCTCTTACAAACAGTAGGAACCCAGAAAGATACTTTAGAGTGACCTGGTAACCCTTGCTGTCTAAAAGCATTTTCAGCAAGATTTTGCTGCACATCTTTGAAAACACTTTAACAGTGACACCAATGTAGTTTCTTTTAAAGCAATAGAAAAAGCATACGCGGTTACTTTGCAATATTTTCTAACCTTTACCGCTGTTATTTGAGACAAGTTCTTGGTTTTGTGTTTAATAAATAGAGCAGTCATCCTTAATTCTGCTCTGAAGCAGCAACATGTGCAAGAAAACTGTGTGTGTGTGTGTGTGTCCTATAATCAGTCCAGTGTTACTTAGTACTGAAATACTGTGATAGCTTTAATAATAATTTCATGGCTAGGTATTTAGGACCTTCTGTACTTTTACATGCTTTCTACCTAAATCACCTACCCAAAGTCATAACTTTGAATTGTCATTGCTTTTTTGTGTTGATATAAACAGAGTGGAGGGATATTCATCACAGGTTGTTTGGGTCACCTGTCTCTGTGAGCATTGGTAAATGGCATGAGTTCACACTGGGGTGAAATTTGGTATCAGAGGATCATCAGCAATAAGAGCAGTAAGGTACATGGATGAAAACTTCAAATAGCATCTGTTTGCCTTTATAAATTTGATTCCAGCTACTCAGGCCATGACAAAGATACTTAAACTGATTTAATGAGTTCTTAGTATGTTAACCTAGAGATGGAGCAATGAAAGAGTCACTTCTCTTTTGAGGTCCTAAAACATTTAGGCAGCTCACATCCATCTATTTCTATCTAAAGGACTGTATGCAATTTTCCAAATTTGGTAAAACTAAACATTGAGTTTTAAAGTTTAGCTCTTACAAGAATTCTCCTCAAGAGCAGGAGCACTAGTGTCATGAGTCTTATAAGAATTTCTTTCTAATGAGATTTTCAACTGTGATGGCAAGTTAACGGCATGGAAACAGGACTACAGCCAGCTGGAACACTGTTAAAAAAGGCTGAAATACATCAAAGAGAAAACATTTAGCAGAAATATGTTTAAGAATATATGAAGGTTTGTTTTCAATTTTTTTCCCTTGAAAGACAGTAAACATTCTTACCTATCTCCATTGGTTTTGGGACACCACCTAGAGACAGTGGATATCCATGCCTAAGTCCATTCCTTGCCTGACATAGAGATGATTTGAGAAGAGGCTGATCTTAATTGAATTTGATGTTGGTTGCTCTCACCACTTACCCTCTCCTTCATTCCATTCGTAAAAGTTCTAACTTCATTTTAACACAAGGAGAGCCACACTGTCTAATAGTGATGAATGGTGCAAAGTGGAATTGGGAATTCTCAACTTTTTTGAGAAATTCCTCCATTAATAAGTGAAGAATGAAAAGGTCCTGGCAAACTATCATAACCCAGCTAAATAAGTTGAATCATAAGGGGGTTTTAGGTATTATTTTTCTGGGAACAGAACCTGTTAAGAGATGAAGAGTGAACTGCGGGCTTCATAATAAGCCTATTACAGAGCAAGGTTTATGGGTAAATCCATCAGCACTCCTGCTTTCCTTCTCACTGTTCCGTGCACCTTTTCTTCAGCAATGGAGATTTCTTTAACACGGAAACTGAGTACTCTTTCTTGTCTAAATAATGTCAGATGTTCCTATTGGTTGCAAATCAAGCATCAACTTTATCAAGGTATTTCATATTTGAATTAATTAACATAATTTCAAAATTAATGTTTTTAAGCTTTTTTACATAAACAATAAATCTGTGAGGATGGTGCCACCTAATGTAACTAGAGAACATGGCAGCTACTTTTTTTTGATGCTGTTATATTACCAGCAGGGATTGAAAGGTTAGGAGTTTAGTACTCATTTACCCTTTCGGTTTCCTCTCGCACTAGCTTGCTTTCAAGGCTTCCTTGAAAACATATAGAAATACATATTTTAAATTAAAGCAGAGATTCTTAATTTTACCCCACTCTATCTATTCTATACTAGCAGACTTCAAAACTTGACTGGCAGAAAAGGTAGATGGAAGACAACCTCAACATAAAGTATATAATTTTTACCAAGGCAGAGATTCAACCTGTTTCTCCCTCTGTCTGGAATAATGTTTCACTAGTGATAGAGATTTAAGCCTATATTTCTTCTCTTTATCTGACCCAATGATTTTTTAGTCAGTTTACATCAAGCAGAACAACTTTAACAAGGAGGACTAAGCACCTTTGTCATCTATTCATTTAGCAACAGCAGTTGTTAGCATAATTTAGGATAGAATAGAATAGAATAGAATAGAATAGAATAGAATAGAATAGAATAGAATAGAATAGTTCTAGCTGGAAGTGATGTACAATCCAACTAGTCCAACTGCCTGACTACTTCAAGAGCAACCAAAGGTTGCAACATATTATCAAGGGCATTGCCCAAATGCCTCTAAAACACTGACAGTCCAGGGACATGGACCACATATCTAGGAAGGCTGTTCAGTGCTTGATTCCACCTTGGCAAAGAAATGCTTCCTACTTTTGAATTTGAACCTCGCTTGCTACAGCTTTGAATCACTAAGCCTTTGAACATGATTATTAAGGGAGTCAGTAAAGGGGACAGAATTACATACCTAAATCCATCCAGGCAAAAGTGGATTTCAGACCATATCTATTGTACCCTAGATAAGTATACTTTATTAAATGAGAGAAGAGTATATGCTCTCTGTGTGAACAACACAAATAATCTACTAAGGAAAAAGGAATATGAATACAAGTAAACCAGAGTGTTCTGTGCATGCAGACAACACAAAGGAGAATTTACTTTCAGAGTGGACAGATTTACCAAGGAAATAAAAATAAAGAAAACTGGAGTTATGATGCAATAACACAAATACATCAAAAGATGTAGATAATTAGGCTAATAAAGCCTGTGTCAAGTTTTAATCATCAGAAGTGCTAAAGTTTAAAGTAAGCATAACACCCAGTGCAGAATTTCTCTTCAGCTATAGAATGCTAAAAATTATTGCAAATAGAACCTTAAAGATAATTTCCTCTAGACTTGTTTTAAGATTCCAGATGTTACCTGAGAAAGACCCTAAAGTTAGTGAATATAAAGAGTTTTTTACAAGCAGGTATATAATGTGGGCAAATATGAACTTTTTTTTGTTTGATTTCTTTGATTTTGCCAATTTATAAGTGCAAATTAAAGTAACAGACTATTAATTTATCATTATTTATCTCACATATATAAATTTATTCTTTTTGGACATATAATTAGAAAATTTGGGATTGGAGAATGAATGGCATGAATATTGTTAGTATACTCAGATTGCATACTAAATTTCACTATTTTTACATAGTACTTTCAGTGATTTCCATAACTGTCTACTAAGAAACCATTGATAGTTCCTCAGGAAAAATACTTGACAAATCATCTACCAGGCAGGCTATGTTTTCACACTGCAGAGAGGTTGGGTCAGTCTGATCCTGTTGTACTTGAGGGATGTTTCTCCTTTTACTGCTGTATTGCCATGGACCACCTCTCACTGTAATGTTAATGCACTTTAATGGCCATCTGCTTTAAAGTGAGACAATTTGGAAACTGTGTGGAGGCACATCTAAACTCCCTTCTTAATTCTAAGTAAAAGACCAAGTCTCCTAAGTGACATTTTTCTCCTCTTTTTCCAGCAAGCAGGGGTAATCCTGGAAAAATTGAAATGATTGAGGCGTGATGGACATCTTGCTGTGTTTACCTGGAGGGCATGCAAGACATGTGAACTAAGGCCATAAGATGCCATGAATTTTCTCCAACCTTCTGCTAAAATGAGGTTGGTAGGCATAATGTCAACAGGCTCTTGAAGAGTCACTGTATATGTGGAGGGTGGTGGCAAGTAACAAGAGGCAACAAGAGGCAACAAGAGTCAGATGATGTCGCGCTGGTCATGGGCCATGCTGACAACTAATGGTAACCATCTAACCTTCTTCCAGCATGGATTCATGGCCTCCTAAACTAGTGTGGTTCCAGATTTAATCATGAAGAGTTTACACGGAGTGCAAAGATTTGTAGTTAGAGAACCTCAGCCAGTGACACTGCTGCGTTGATGAGTCAAGCAAGGTCTGTTACATCTGCCAGGAATTTGCATGGTATATTAATGTGGAAAATCCCAGCTGCCACCCATGGTGTTAGGGCTTCTGTTACGCAGTTTCTGCTGTGCAGCTCCTTGCAGTTCACCTCAGGAAGCACGTCATGGTGAGACAGAATTACAGGGGTAGCTGTAAAACTGGAATAATGGTACTAATGCTCACATGATGTATTCTGCAGGATTAGAATTTCAAGCACTACCTGGATTTACTGTAATCCATATTAATTGCTAATTACAGTCTGCAGGGCCAGGTGCAGCCACAAGGCTCTCTGGAAGAAGTTTTTCGTGCCTTGCTTGCCGGAGCACCTCTCCAGACCTTGTCACAGGTTGTGCTTTTGCGTGGGGTGATGAGCTCTGTGTAGGGCCTCACTGCAAGGCAGCCTTCCCAAGTGCTGCTGTGCTGGAAGAGGCATAGGAAATAGGGCAAAAGTCTCTAACTGCTGCATGGCTCTATGGCTGCTCACCCAGACCAGCAGCTGCACTGTGGCAAAGCATGACTGCCAGGGAAGTGAGTGTATATTGCCACCATAGAGGTGAAGGAGGAGAAGGAAGGTGCATTGGGTAGAGCTCGGGGCACAGGAATTCTTGTTCTAGTCATGGTCTTATTTTGGTTCCGATTCAATGTGAGCACCATTTGTGCCTACCTTTTGAGAATGCAGGAAGAGAAAACCATATGAGGAAAATTTAAAAGGGGAGCTAGGAGAAACATAGCTACAATAATTGAGACGAATCAGTGCAAATCTAAGATCTAATAATCTGTTTTACTAGATGGCAATACGGAATTTAATTAGCTGAAATTTTTTTGTAAATCTTGATGCTGAATAATGTATAGCTGTGAAAAAATGCAAAGAAAAAGACACTGAATGGAAGCTACAGTGTTGTTTAGTAATGATGGCAAAGCACAGGGTGAGAGGTAAAAGAAGAAATATAACCATTGGTGAAGGAACACATTAGGTTAGATTTTCTTGAAGGGATTTCAATGTTCAAATTTCTCATTTGGTTTTGTAATACCAGCCTTTAGGTATTAGTTCAGAATTTTATAAGTTTATGATGGTGTGGGAGAGACTTAGTGAACACCTCCTTTTGTCGGCTGTGTAATTGCCAGCCTTGGAACTGGAGAGCTCAAGAGTCTTTGTTCTAAAAAAGCTCCTGCAATAGGTCTGGCAAAAGCCATTGTAACCTGTGTATCTGTACAGTACTGTAGAGTGTGGATGGTAGCTGGCACTAGTCAGCTGGCACCCGTTTGGAAATCTCCACATGTTCTAAGAATGCTAAACAGCTTTAAAAGGCTTTTTATTTTGAAGGCTTCTGAAATGAGAGAAAACATTTTTTAGCAGCTGGATGTAACCTGCACTAGTTAGGAGAAAAAACAGTTTCCTGGTGGATGCTTAAAAACCTGATTCTCTGCTGCTTAACATGATGTTAATTCAGAATATATAGAAATTTCCCCTTTGGAGAGCCAAATTAAATGGGAGGAGAGTACAAGCAGCGATAACATTTTTTGGGAAAATACAGGAAAAAACCCACCCTTTTGTCAGTAGCTGGAATCAGAAGTAGTTCTAAGCCATGATTATGGTGAAGTCTGTCTGAAGGTTGCCATCAACTCACCAGCAGATCGTTCCCCTGAGTTGGCAATTGTTTGCCACAGTAGCTGTCACCAGAGAAGCTGTGTCTCTTTTTTTAGCTGCTGAAGAGCTACTAATGGGATAATGAGCAGTTTGCACTTTCTCATTAGCACTTATTCATCATAGATAGTGCATACAAAGTATCTGTAGTTAAAGTATTAAGTAACCACTTTTGTGATATTTGTTCTGTGTTGTATTTCTGAAGTGTCTAGATTTTTATATTGGTATTTGATCAACTGTGGTTGAAGTCCTGCATATTTAAATTAAATAATTATGCACACTCATGGTATCAGTTCTACATTCTAAAATAAAGGGATTATTTTGTGTAAATCTTTGTTTCTCCTCCAGAAAACACGTTTTTGAGTTGTTCTTCTCAGGCTCCCTTTCCTGTGATGCCACAAAGAATATATAGCTGTGAAAATATCAGTCTGCACCATACATGGCCTTGAGGAATCTGGTTTACTTACAATGACGTTAAAAACTGTTTTGTACCCAGTATAGCTGGAAAAAGAACATTTTTAGCACATTTATGCTAATGCCAAATTGAAACCATCTCAAGGCCTCTTAGCAAGGAAGATGAATTTTGCTCTACCTACCTGAAGGGTTTAAGGACTGGAAAAGGTTCTCCTGCAATGAAGTGGAAAAGGAGGAGGGGATGAATGATGGGACAAGCATTTTAGGACAAGCCTAAGATGAAGGTCTGTTCCAGCCCATCCATCTGCCAGGAAACAAGGGGTGGATGAGCATGGCATGGCTATTTCTCACAGCTGTGTTCCTGATCAAGCAGTTAACATTACTCCATACTTTTTGGGCCTTTCTTATTCTGGCCGATGCTAAACTGGGTTTTCAGGAATTTGGAATTCACCACTTATAATGTCTGTCATGCAGAATTCAATGATAAATGTAAAATAAACATGATTCCATTAGTTTTATCTTCCCTTGTCTCTATTGTCAGAATACTTCTTCCTCTTATAATGCCTTCCTCTGGAAATTTTTTTTTTTGAAAGACTGTAGAGAGGTTTGTTTTAGGAAGAATACTCCCACATCCATGTAAAAGCAGATTTTTGCAAAAGCTTAGTTACAGAAACTGCCTTTCTGAATGCATATATAAAAGCCATGTTTTATAAATCCCCTGGATTTTTCTCATGAGATACAGTAGAATTGTCTTGATTTATCTTATTTCCCAAAAGTGGGAAGATGATGAATTTTTCTGACCAAACAACACTCTTTGCAGTAGTCTGTGTGTTGTGGTAGATCTGAAATGAGCTTCATCAGTTTCTGGATCTGATTCTCAGATTCTCCAGTCAGCACAGTTTTTCTGAAACCAGCAGCATCTTGCAGAGGGACATGTTGGCAGAGAACCCACTCCCTCTCCTCTTTCACTCTGGCCACAAAGCAAAACAAAACAACACTTTTTAGGAGGACCTAATAAGCACTTGAGATGAAAATAGTTGATTCTTCCAGCAGTAATGAAAAGATTGTTTCTTGCTAATGGTGTTTGCAAGACTGGTGCCTCAAAAACTACACTGTTTAAGGCAGAGGTTGTTCTTTCTTGTCTTTATGATCTGTTTAGTGGAACAGAGTAGAACAGAATGCAAAGTGTGCCAGAGATGCTTTGTACTTGCAAGAATGTAATGAAGTTAATAAAAATATGTATAAATTAATCAGATGTAAAATCATAGAAGAATTTATTCTGGATAGTATCTGTGGTAGTTATCAGGCTTGATCTGCCACTTAAATCAGAGCCAGCTTTGAACATGTCTCAGGTTACTCAGGGCATTGTATAATCAAATTCTGAATATCTCCAAGGATGGATATCCCACAGCCTGTCTGGGCAACCTGTGCCAGCGTTTGACCACTGTTGTTGTGAAAAATATTTTATGCTCTGACAAATGAGATTTTTAACCTGAAGTGTGTCCTTTTCAAATTAAGAACTGAGGTTGTTCCTGCTTGCATTCAAAATGGTAAAATGGGAAGCCAGAAGACTTGTTGCTGCCTGGCCTCTGCCTCTCAGACTATTTCGTGTGAGTTGTCCTGCTCAGACGTGTCCTTTTGACATAGCTCATCCTAACATAGACTCATCCTAACATAGACTCACAAGCAACTCTGCCCTGGCAAACTGTAGGTCTATGACACCTGTCCATTGCCTAGAAAAGAAACTGCAATTGTGCCTATTATCGTATGATGGCAATCTGAGGCAAACATTTTTGAAAGAACTATTCTGAAAGCAAAATGCTGACTTCTGCCCCATCTGTCTTGTAGGAGCCTGGTCCTATTGAGTGGTCTGGGTGCTGATTTTTTTAATGTCTGGGTGAAAAAATGTCAAGTCTTATAAGTAAGCCTATTTCTTGCATACTAGCAAACTTCCAGTTGTTGCCTGCTCTGGTCTGTGACAAGTGGGGCAGTTCAGAATGGGGCAGTTACAGAAATTGCATAGATGGAGTCACAAATGTAGGATCTCTGGCCTACAAGAAAAGGAAGGATTTTCAGAATCCCAGTTTGGGACTTGGGCACTTATATTTGTGCATTTGACTGGTGATGCCCAAGATTTTTGTGAAGTATAGCTCCCAATGCATAGTCATTATTTTGGGGTAATTTTAACAAACTTTTTTTTTTTTTTTTTTTTTTTTTTTTTGAGTATTAAAAAATGCCAAACCTGAGTTTTCACATAATTAAATGCCAATCTGAACATCATGTTTAGTTGAATTTATTAAATGATGGGTTGTCAGGTAGGGTTGCTGTAAGCACAACAATATGGCCATCCTTTAATGTTATATCATCCAAAGGAACTTGAATGAATGAAATGTCAGTTAAAAACAGTCCTTTGAATATATATTAAACCTGAAAATTAATTTTAAAAAAACCATAAGAAAGACAAGCTTAACTATCTAATCTTTGAAATATTTTTAGAGATCTAATGCAAAGAAGACCCCTCCCCAATTCTAATACAACCAGATGCATCACTATTAATTTAGAACATGCAAGCCAGACTAACTGGCTGGTGCTGCATGTTGTTCTTGCAGTGTGCTGTGCCTTTCAAATCCCTGTTCATGTGCCTCAAAAACATGCTGCTGTTATAATGCCCAGTATAGGTTTTACCTCTAAGGAGCCTAACAATAGCTTCTATTCCAGAACAGAAATGGCTTGTTACAGGACAAAAGCCTTTTGTGAGGAGAAAAGTTGAGCAAACCAGTTTTATGCTCAGTTTTTGTTTCCAGGCAGGCAGCTAATAATGTGTGTTTTTCAGTTTACTACTTCAGCGCTGTTCCAGAAAGCAATGCTCTTGGGCATGACTCGTGTGGATTGCTCTTCATGGTTCATCATCTGTGTGGCCTTCTGGGAAAAGAACTTTACAGCAATTCTGTTTGAACTAACCTTCATTGTATCTGTGCCTATAAATATGGGATGTCTTTCTACTAGATTTTTACTAGGCCATTTCTGATGGTGACCTGAACTAGAATGAAGTGGACATGAACAAAAAAGAAGATCTTACTCAGCAGGTAAGAGACTGATCATGAACGATTTTCAAGCAGAGATACTAATATAAAATACTTCTTGCACCTACCTCAAGATTTCAAGTGAGTGTGTGTTCCTTGTGAATTATGTGCAAGGCTCTTCATGCATGTATGCTGAGCATGGTCTAGTTCTCAAGGAAATGGAGGTCCAAGAAAGGCTTCTTGTTTAAGCTGAAAAAAAAACCCATTTGGTTTAGGAAGCAACTCTAACAGATTTTGAATTCCTATTGGTTTCATTTATAATTTTATCAAAAGTAACCGAAATAAATACCTTAAACCTGATGTTATTAATATTATTGGGGAAACACATTGACTTTGACTTCGTTAATGTAAATGAAAGCACTACAATCTGTGGATCAGGATCTGACCTGGATTAGAAAGTGGCCCTCTTGAGTCAGGCTACTGACAGAAATGGATCTGCTCAGTTTCTATATAAGTGCCTTTTACCAGATTCTGGTCCTGAATTCATGCTTCTGTGGTCCCAAACCACTGTGAAGGAAGGATCAGCTTATTCATTTTGAGACTCTGCCTCATGTAGGGATTTTTTTTTTTACACAGTGCAGGTGGCATAGTCGAGGGAAAGTAATTGCAAATGATCTTGTTACAAGGACAACTCTGTTGCTTTGAAGCAGCAAGATAATCAATGACCTTGAGAAGTCTGTCTGGTAATTGAGTATGTAGCATGAAGGCTTTGAATGGGTGTAAGAGACAAAGGCAGGCGTCAGATGTGAAAATAAGTAGCGCAATATTGTGAGCTAACCTCGCTCCATCCATTCTCACATGAAGGATGCTAATAATCTTGAGTATATTTAAAAGTTTCAAAGAAGGAAGGAGACTTTTTTCTGCTCCTCACGTTGCCACACATCTCCCTTGACCTATGGCAAGTTTGTGCTTCAGCTTCTCCAACTGCAAAATAATGAGATGTACCTAATGTTTATGCCACTTTCACATCCTTCACAACGAGGTTTTTGTAGCAGTAAATCACTCTCAAAGAGCCACTTTATCAAACAAGGTCACTGAGGGAGAAATTAGTCACAGCAGTATCTTGACAAAGTATGTGATCCTCGTGCTTCTCACTTACAAACAACCAGTGTTTGTTTGTCATCACACATCTTGTTTTAGCACTGCACCCAAGAGCCAAAACCCCTCTCTGTGCCTGGAGATACTCCCTGGAAATGTCTGTGTTGTCCTTGGTACAGCTCCATGGCCGGATTCTCTCCTGGTTCAATTCTTTGTAACTCCAGTGACTCCAGTGAAGCTGCATTAATTCCCAGGAGTAGATAATTTGTTCCTGCATCCTCTGCTCCTTTGCTGCCTGGTTGCTGGGGAAGCAGCAGGGCAATGCCAGGGAAAGGGGCAGGGAAAGCACTTGGACACAGAACTACTTGCTTTATGGGTATGGCTGTGTGAGGTCTTAAGTAGCATCTCCTGCTGACTTGGCTTCAAGTATTCAAATTTATTTGAAATTTGAATACACAAAAAGATTAAATAAACTTGATGTACCAACCTGGGGGAGCTCTAAAGGGTAACCTGGTAACAGCCAGAGTGGGACACAAAAAGTTCCTCAGCATTTAGAGTATGGCAGTATTTGAAAACTCTGAAAAACTGACTTTTGAATTACAACTGGAAAAAAGTTCAAACAATGTGAATAATGTCATGCCAGCATTACCTGAACAATATTTTTACATTTCTTTAGACTGGAAACATTTCATTTCAGTTGATCAACAGTGTTTTATATGTCACAAAAAAAAAAAAAAAATCAAACCTAAGGGAAACAATTAACTTTTCATAAATAAAAAATTCAGTCAACCAAACCTTATACATTTTTTGACTTTTGTTTTAGTTTCCCGTGTTTTTCTACTTCTTAGGTTTACCAGATTTTGACATTTTGATGTTCTTTGAAAAAATAATCTTTCATTCTTGAAAAATCTATAACATCAACTCAGAAAGATCATCACAATTTGACCCCTCAACAGTCAGTTAACAATATGAAACAAAAAAAGAGAATGTGACTGAGCCCCTATTGTATTTTGTTGAATGCTTGCATCACTTTTTTTGGTAGCCAGTAGCAGGAACATTGAGTTATTTTGTTGATTAGATATACTAAAGCTCCTGCTAGAATTGCACCTTGCCTCTTTCACCTTTTCCTTTGATAGAAACCCTCCTGCAGTTATTCATCTGCAGTTACTCAGAGCACCTTTTAAACTAATTCCATTCCTCTCTTTTTCCCCCATTTCAAATGCCTTACTGAGAGTTTATTTTTCTCATTTCCATGTCTCTTTTTGCCAACCTGTTTTTGAGAGAGGTTTATAAACCACAGTAGTGTTTGCAGTCTTGCCTGAAGTCATGACACAAAACATAAAGTTGGAGGAAAATGGAAGGTCCCCTCTGCAGCATCTGAATTTGCCACATAGAACACTACAGATATATTTTCAGTAACCCATAAAATAATTTTAAGACAAAAGTTCAAGAATTGCCCTAGATTTTCACCTGTTTCACACACCACAAACCTTACTATTTGTTATTCCTCCCAAAGGCAACACTTTACATTTCCAGTGCTCTCAGCTTGGCAGGTTTACAGATGAACTGCCTTTTGGCAGTGCTGTATTTCATTATATAGTTAATGCTCCACTTCAGAGCTGTACAAAGCCTAAAAATGAACACAAAAGGATTAAGAAAAATTGCTTCAGATTTATATTTTCTGTGTTACCACAAGATATAAAATGTCCCTCAGATGCAGAATCCTGATCGCATGCCAGAAGTGGCACTTAATTTGGTTAAGTAGAGCAAGCAATTTCGTCTGCACAGTGCTGAAATATTTGCCTGCTGCTACTGTCCTCTGTTCTCTCCTCTTCCTACCTGCATGGTGGCTTAACATGCTGCTGCAAAGCTTAAGTGTAGCCCTTATCTGTTGATAGTCAAAGACATCCAGACTCTTGTGTACTCAAGAGTGACACAGCAGGCATGTAGTGAAGACAAGTAAAGCTGTTGTTTGTATGAGTTGAGATGATCCATAAAGGGAAGTTAAGTGTCATCCAGCCCTACTCTTCCTGCCTCTTGTAGGACTTGCACTGGTCCACCTCTGCCTGAAGCCTTACCAGGTGTGAACTCCAGTGCAGAGGGGATCGATGTATCAGCACGAATTGCAGCACTGGTAGTCCTAACAGAAATCAGAACTTGGGGATGTACCAATAAATATCACTGAAAAATAGCATCAGATGAAACCTTAGAAAGAAAAACCTAAATCTCAGATTTGTTGCATAATGTGGCCTACATTCTTTATATTTGGGACCTAATTCTTCTGGCAGGAATGTTTGAATCGCTGCCCAAGCATTCACTTGCTAAGACAGAGAAGCAAACTTCAAAACTGCCAAGACCTCTGACTTAAGGTGCAAGTAAATATTTGAAAATCAGCAAACAAAAACTAATTGATGCTGAAACAAATGTTGGGTAAAAAACCTGGTACTGTTGCTGCAGAGCAACAGAAATATAGAAACATTCAGGAAGGAAATTAAAAGTAGTCAGAATTTTTGCTGTATTAATGCCATGACTGTTTTGCTTTCCTTTCGGCACAGCACGACATGTGGTTCAATTAAATTAAGTAATGATTTGTAGCCAGCTCACTTGCACTGTATCTCATTCAAGACACTATTTCACTGAACCATCTCTGTCTTCTGTAGGGAAAAAAACCTTTCAAGAAATAAACGGTTAAACAGATAATTCGTAAGTCCTGTTCCTGGGTGCTCTCCCCTCTGTGCCCAGGTACTGAGCCTTTTCTGATGGTAGACACCACATAAACTACTAGACAAGTAAGTCTAAGTCTGTGTTATAGCTCATGCATATGACTGTCTTTAATAGGAAGAGATGCTGTAGTGGTACCTTGCAAGAAATGTAGAAATGTTTGTTTCACTGCAGAAAATACTGTGAATGATTTCTAAATGAAAATCCATAATGTCTGACTTTATTTAGAAATTAAGAGTCACTTTCCTGCAAAAAAATCACAATGTGCCTTTTGCTGAGGACCTGAAGTAATGCATAGGTTGTTCTCTGTATAATTGTAAGAGTTTTGTTTATTTGAAAGTAAAAATGATCACTGTTTTTGTTTAAGTGTAATGGGTGCAGTATTTCCTTTGGATCTATAATCAAACTGCAGTACCATAGCCTCATGGAAAATAAACCCTTTGCAAACTACTATAGACACATCAGTCATTAGAGACCTGTTGCCAAAGAGCACTTCCATTAACAAACTCACAAGTGATCAGTCCTTATCCTGCTCATCTCTATTCAGAAGGAATTTGTTTTGTTAAGGATTATAATGTGGGGATGGTACCTCGTGTTCATGAAATACTTTGGAATGGCTAGTTATGTGAATAAGCAATTTTCTGACATTTTGGTTTTGTCGCATGAACAATCCTTTGTCTGACTTCAGTACAGGTGTTATAATAAAGGATGTACTCAACTTTCCTTCTGTCATTTTGCTGAACATTTTTCAGAGATCTACAAGATGGATAACAGGCAAAAACTTAACCTGACTATAAAATTTTTGGTAGTTGTCAGCATACATTAAAGCAGAAATGCATATGGCATTATGATTATGTCACTGGTTTCAAGTTATTCAAAGGAAACAGAAGAATTATGAAAACCTCATAAATTGTAAATCAAGATATTTTGATGATGGCAGCCTCTGACACAGAAGATATTTAAGGAAATATTTGTCATAAATCACAAAACACATTTTTTTAATGACTATAGCTTTCGTAGCTGAAACTCTTCCCTATTTCTCTCAAAAAATAATGTTATATGCTTAGAAGTTTAATATGATGAATCCTTTATTTGAAGATTTGTGATTTTCCATTTGGCAGACAGTGGTTCCTCCACCCCTACTGTTTCTCCCCCAGTGTCATTCTCTTTTTGTATTACTATGGAAAGTATTAAAATCATAATTCTGAATTATAATCTGGTTTTGTCCACTTTGCCTTTCAAAGAAGTTATTTTATTACGTTTATGTTCCGTAATGGTACAGAGCTGTAGGAATTAGGTCTATTCTACATGGGTGAATGTGTACGGGTATCAGCAAACACCCAGAATTATTTTATGGGGTATTATAAGGTGTGTTATGGGAATAATCCAAAGCCCTTGGATGAAGAAATGGGTTCATTAAACACTGAGGGCTAAAATTGGGGTAGGCAAGGACTTCTGTTGTGAATGCACCAGTAACTGTGTTTGATTGCAAGTGGGCATCACGGGCACGTCCCTGTCAGGGTGTGTGTGGGATATGTGTGTTCGTGGGAGTTATGGGTTTATCCTCCCCACAGAGCTGCTGGCCAGCTGCCTGCCACGCTAACAGCAGTGTCCCAGTGAGCTCCCAAAGCAGCTGCACACAGCCTGCCATGCAAATTTGGAGCAGGTGGGACAGAGGGAGGAAACGTTTCTGTGAGCTCTTCATTAGGAGAGAAGTCATAAACCTCGTTCTACTACAAAATGATGGAAAATAGTATGGTGGGAAAATAGCATGGTGAGAAAATAGTGAAGAAAGGGAGGAGTAATGCGGAAAAAGGGATTTGCTAATGAATTTAATGTAGGCCATGTAGCTGCTTCCTTCCCTATGCACATTGGATGATGCTGCCTTTCCTTCTACGTGCTTTTGTCTGCCAACAGAAATCACTTTTGCCTTACCCAGACTGGCATTCACTTTGCTTTTGTGCAGATCCCTTCTTCTGGAAATTCAGAAACTGGAGAGAGTGCAGATTATTCCTTTGTGGAAAAGGTAAAGAATGGTCTCATTCAGAGGATATCCCTTGATTTCCCAGTGTTTTTACAGGTGCTAATTCCAGCCGAACCCAAGCAAACCAAGGACTGTTAATATTTCTTAAATGCACACTTGAGTAGGTATTCATAAGTAATATAATAATTTGTGATTGGCTATGCAGTGATTTTGGTTAAACTGTGTCAGGGAGTCTTTTTTAAGACATTGTGAGATGGAGAATTCAATCACTACCTTGATAATTAATCACTCACAATATTAAAATCTGTGCTATTTTTTTAATTTGAAAGTGTCTGGTTTTGATTTCCTGTCCCTTTCCCTGTCACCATTAAATTAATCACACTTGAGGTAGGATTAGGATATTTAAGAGAGATGGTGATCCAGACACTTCTTGATATTTTTGGGGATAATGCAAGCACATTAATTTTTCTAGCTCCTTTTTGCACCTTTTCCACATGTTTACATCCATTTAAAAATCTGCTCCCATCCCTACAATATAAATTATAGCAATGTCATATATAAAGCTAAACACTGGGTTCTTCCTGTTTAAACATCCAAATATGAGTTTTTCTTTCGACCATTGCTCTAAGTTCAGTTATTTGTCCAAATTAGGTCCTGAAATGAATCTAAAAGCTGCTTATTTTCAGGTTTCAATCCTCACACTTACAAGAATTGCCAGTTTTCTGCATTTCAAGGCAATAAATTTCCTTTATAAATACAAATACTTTTAATATGAACAGGAATATACTTAACTGTAAGTACTAAAATACTTTTTTTTCCACATTTAAAGGACATATGTTTGGCAAATGATGTCACACAATGTACTATGTCTTATAATTGACTAAATCTGCCTACATACAGTATTATAAAAGTATTTTCACCAATTTTGTTCTAAAACATAAGAAAAAGAATTCTGTTAGATATTTTAAAGATTGAAGTAAGTGTTCACAGAGACATCCATCATCAAGAGCTAATGAAAGTGCTACAAGGTAAATGCAACTGGTGGTAGTACTCCACTGCCATGTTCTGTGTCATTCATGCATGTTGTTTGGTTGTATATTTTATTGCTGGTTACAGAACACATCTGAAAGTGACAATGATGAAGTTGATGGCAACAATATATGTGGTTTCAGAAAGAAAAAGGGAATCAAAGGTCCTACAAAGTATGTTCCTCCTTTAGAAAATGAGAAGATGGAACTGTCCTGCACCTCAAAAGTCCCAGATCCTTGTCCCCTTAAAGGAACCACTGGTTGCTCAGAACTGCCATCAGACCAGTCTCTGCAAAACCCCACTACCTTTCCTGCAGTACAAAAGGACAGAGGAGGTCACGACAATTTCAATTCTGGCAGCAATGGTAAAGAAGACAGATTTGGAGAAACACGAGAAACCCAGGAAAATGCTGAAAGTGGGAAAAGAATAGTGGGAAAAATGCATGAGGAAATAGATACAGCAGCTCAGATGAAGCTGCCCACAGGTGTGCAGCCTGCGAAGGGTGCAGAGAAAGGTGGCTGCACAGAGGCAGTGCAGAGGGAGAAGGACAGTGAGCAGGGAGGGGGTAAGCCAGAAGAACGGGGTGGGATGGAAGAAAAAGTTGTCAAGTTTCATGTGACAAAGATGGGCTCCCTGGGCAGTGCTGCACCCATGCCAGTGACCCGTACTGCTGAGTCCTTCACAGGGGCACCTGGCATTTCTAAACGAAGTCTACAAGAGCTGAAAAACCTGCTGAGTGAAGGTCATCTGCCTTCTCATGGGCCCAATTTCTGTGGCAAGGCAGGTGGCACTTTTGCTCAGAAAAATTTGAAACCCTGGGAGAAAGCAGCTGACAAACAGGGCCGGCCCTTTGAAACTTTTACTCCCCACTTTGGAGAGGAAAAGCAAAAGTATCTCAGCTTCCACAAAGAGGGAGTGGGGCAGCAGAGCAAAACCGTCCTGGTCCTCAGCTCTGCTGGCTCTGATCAGCAGCAACCAGTGGGAAGCGATGTGGATCAGCTTATTCTGGGACTACCGGCAGCTGCTACACCTGCAGAAAGCACAGCTCCTGAGGTTCAGTTTCACTCGTCCACAGGCCATGCCGGTAAGGATACTTAAACATCACCTGCTCTCCTCTTAAACAAAATGCTCCTGTTGTTTTGTGGTGTTTTGCTAAGCTGCAAACTTAGGTCAGAGCTAGTGCACGAGAGAACTGATACCTGTGGTTTCTGTGAGATCAGGATGGATTGGATATTGTGCTCTACATCTGTGCGGCTTTTTTTTTTTTAATAAAGCAAGGCATTTATAAAGCCCAACTGCCTGCCAAAAAATGCCATGCACAAGTGATAATGTCTTTTTCACTAAAACTGAAATATTTCCTCATTTCAACTGAGTGCAGGCAGCATTTCCCAAAAGTCTGCTAGATACTGCAAAGCTCTGATGGCATCTGCGCTTCTTAAAATTTCCTTTTTTTTAAACATTTCCAGCAGTAGAAATTGCTCCCATGTAGGGATGATGTTTTCAATTATTTGTCCTGTGAGAGGACTGGAATGCAAAAACATCTCTTATAAATTATAGGGGAAGAAAAGCAAATGAGGCAGAGAGAACTTCCACTTATTTTCATGCTGTTCAATAAGTCCATTTTGGAAGTGTTTATAGAGACAATTAATTGCTACTAATAGGCTGTGATTTCTTTGTAAGAGCTTCTGGGCTAGCTGGATCAACAAATTGAAAACTATTATTAGCTGTGATAATGTAATGTGCTGTGGCCAGAGCGTAGCATGAGACCCTGGGCTTCCTGCATCTAGGCCCACGCGCCCCCCTCCACATTACCAGGATGCCGTCAGTAATGGGCTTGAAAAGTTTGTGTTCTGTTTCCAGGAAGCACAAAAACTCCAGTTTGTCAGTTGTACAGATACCAGATTAATACATTTCCATGAGCATCAGTCTGAGATCACATTATCAGTTTTCCAGGGTAGATATCTTTCCTTTTGACTTATCTTACTTATACAAGAAAATACTAATCTCTTCATTGAAAAAATACTTTAGCCATCATTAACTGTGTAACAAAATATAATAATAGCAATTAATTGTTTACAATAATATTAATTTATCCTGCTTTTTTCAAGTCTCCTGACAGATGGGTAGAAACCCTCCTATACATACTCTGAAAACAAACAATCTGACCATGTCAATTGTTGCTAGCTACTGCAGGATTTCTTGGCAGACATTTTGTTTTACCCAGTTTAAACAAGTCTGAACAAGATATCCATGAACATTATCAATGCTTACTCAGGGTACTGCATGAGAAATACAAAGCTTTGAAAAGATATTTCTCGCTCAAACCATTTTCTATTCATGTCTATTAGAATAAAAAGGTTAGAGCATTATTTATCAGCCTACACTTGATGATGTTCCCTTTCCAGACTACATTGTTTTTCACATTGCTAAAAGGTTAGCAAAATGCATTATCAGATTTATGAAACTACTGTTTTCTCATTGTCTGCAAAATTAGCAAATATATTTTAAAACATGGGAGTAATTATTCTTTGTCAGAGCACTATTTACTAGGTAGAGGGAACTGATGAGATTAATTGTAGATTCCACAGGGAGGTTTCAACCCAGCTGTAGCCACTCAACATGAAGTAACTAATCCAAGCTTACTACCTAGTCAGTAAAGACAGGCATTTTGTATTCAAAGAGGTATTAGAGGTGGATGAAAAATTGACCTCTGAAGGTGGCTGTGTATTTCCACTCAGTGGGGAAGAAGTCCCATGGTGATTAGCTTAGATCATTTGTCTGACTCTGAGATGCCTAAAGCTACCTGGGATTAATCCTGCCCTGTATCACTGGTGGTAGTGATGACTGAAAGAGACCTACAGGTGAGAGCTAACTGTGAGGGGAGCTGGGAGAAAATGGTTTTTTCTCATCAGAAAAGTATTCAATATCAAATGTTTTGGGATCTCATGAAGTTTGCATTCCATTTGGCTCTGACCAAACAAGTTGTAGGGCTCACTGTGCATTTCTACTAGTAAATGGAATGCACAGAAATAGTTTCTACTTAACAAGAACTGTATGTGTTGAAAATTTAATTTTCATTGAACATGTCAGTAACTTAACTGAAGAAAAGAAAGTTTTAGATAAAATTCTGCACTGTTTAATGAGCCTTTGCATAAGCAGTGTTTCATTGCTGCCTGTCATAATTTATTGATAAGATCAAGTCCTAAATATTTTAATTTTTTTGACTAAAAAATTATGTTAACTATTTCAGTTACCAGAGTGCCTGATCCTGTCTTGGATCTAAAGATATCTTGACACTGAGTAGATCTGAAATACAATCTCTAATAATTTACAAGTTTTCAAATATTTGAACCTGCTCAAATCAGAAGACTTCATCCAAAATGCTTGGAAAAATTACAAGAGGTTATATTTCAGATCCACTCAGTGTTGAGATATGGCCAAAACAGGAAGATACTTTATTGTTGTAAAAGTACAGAGTTAACGGACGATTTCTATATATCAGCAGTAGAAAGGTTAAAACATACAGCTGAGTGTCAGTGATTCAGAGTACATCAGAGAATTTATACACAGTCATGTTAGTTACATGTTTAACATCTCTCTAAAATGATAAATCCATATTTTTTTTCCAAAATTCTGATTGGACAATGTGGAAATATTACTGCATGTGCATTTTGTCCATTTCTTATCAGCTCTTTTTTAAAAGAAGTGCTTGGACACGGGAAAAAATAATAGAAAAGAAGCAGACATGTCAGATGTTTGGGTTATAAGAAAAATGTTACTTGAACAGTGTCAGAGAAACTGGAGCTGAAGCTAAAGCTAAAACTCTTAATCTAAAGTTCTTTTCCATGGTAAGATAGAAACCAACACATGCAGTTAATTAGGTGAATATACTGACTGGACTAACATGGATTTAGGAATTTTATTTGCCTAACTGTCTATATCTAATAAAGATGTGCATTTCTGCAAGTTGGTATGTAGTCATTAATTAGCAGGTGCTTCTTAGGCTGTTCAATGCCTTCATTCTTGAGAGACAAAGAGGGATGGTTCCAAACAGTAAAGAATAAGTTGAAATTTCATGTATATAGTATTAAATAACCATTCATGTACATGCACACAGGATGAATTCATGCATGTGCTGTATGTACAGTGTAGATAGCACATAAGGTAGGTGTACATTGACCTCTCTGAACTCAAATCTTACCACGTGCTGCTCTGCATGCTACTAAATTAGAATATTAATACTATAGTAGCCAGAGACAGAATTATGAATCCTTCAACAAAGAAATAGCCTAGGCTTTTTTCTCTATTGACATACAAAAATTTTCTCACATGCTTTGAACCAAATTTGAACTCCCCATGTGGTTTTGCTGTCCTCTGTGCACACCTGGAGGAGACATGTCTGCCCCCACTGATTCTGCTTAGTAAATCTGGTCAGTCACAAGGAAATAGAAATGGAGACTCTCTGGGAGCTGTAAGTGGACAATCAGGAGATATAAGTGGTCACTTCATAGTCACTGCCTCTGCTCTAATTTCTGCAGCATAACAACGTCTTACTTTGGGACATAAGCCTGTCTTTTTCACTTGGTACCCTTTTCTGCTTTGTATTTTATACAATCTGTGCCGTTCTTACAGCTCTCCTAAAGTGAAGAACCAAAGCCATACTGTTCCTTCATGTTCTTTCCTCTCTCCTAAAGTGAAGAACCAAAGGCATACTGTTCCTTCATGTTCTTTCCTTACGCCTTATCTGTGGTTTAGCAACATTTTTCTCTCTTCTTCTACATTTTGAACTGAGTTTGAGCATAGCAGGGCTGAAGCTCAGCTCCTTCCTAAAGCTTCTTGGTTGCCCTTATTTTCTGTTGGAAAAAAACATCATATTTTTTGTCTTTTTCTTTCCTTTTCTCTCTGAACCAAGCTATATACAACCCACCATATCGTTTTTTACCTCACAAACTCTAAGAACAAACCAAAGCAACCAAAAGCTTGTTAGTCCTATATCTTCCATATTAATAGCTGAAACCTTCCTGCTCTGTGACTCCATATGATTTCCCACTTTTCCTCTTAATCTATATAAAAAAAAAAAAAGCTCAGAGAGGACTTCCATCCAGTCTTTCTGATCTATTTTGTCCTCTTTCAGGTGAGATTCAACTCATCTATCTCTGGTATTTGTAGTAAGCTAGTCATCCCATGATTCTGTGTGAGGAAGAGGTGTATTCAGATAGTAATTCTTCCCACTCACTGGAGATGCTTACTTTCTTTATAGTAATAGTAAAGGCTGCAAAAACAGTTAGATTGGACCTAATGTAAGGGAAATGCATTCTCTGCTTGTTATGTCTGCCAGCTGCCTCTCCTTCTACAACATATTCATGAAAAGTTTAGTCCTTACCTTCAATACTGTACAAAATCTCTTCCCTAAATAACCTTGCTTTCCATTTAGCACAGTGCTCTCTTTCATTCTGGAAGTGTTCAAGGCCAGGCTGGATGGAGATTTAAGCAACCTGGTCTAGTGGAAGGTGTGCCTGCTCACGGCATGGGCCTTGGAACTAGATGATCTCTAAGGTTCCTTTCAACCCAAACTGTTTTATGATTCTCACTTGATTTTTTTAAATTAGGACAAATATTTTTAGACCAGAAGGGTCTTCCTAGTTTGCCATGGTGTATGCCTTGGTTCACGCAACTTTGCTCAGTGATTCCTTCCATAAATCCAAATTTTGTGTTTGATTTTGAAGAAAGATAAGCCAGTGTAGGTCCATCTTATTTAGGATTATCAGTTAGGTAGTACCATTGGGTATTGCACAACTTGAATTTCTTTCAGACATCTACACATTTTGTTTTCAAATCCTCTACATTTTCTATACAACCATGATAATTTTCTCATTCACTACAGAAGAGCCATTTTTATAAAATATCCAGGAATGTAGAAAAATACAGGTTATTTATTTTATCTCTCATTTATTGAGAGATAAAAACTTAATTTGCATTTGACTCTTGAAGATGTATCTTCTCTGAGAATCTGTGTCATGTTGTTGTCATACAGTTTGGAAAGAATAATTCATGGCTGATTGAAGCTGTATGTCAGTCTCTAAATTAGCTATAGAACTCAAGAAAAAGCTGAGTTTCTCCACAGTCATGCCAGTAAAAAGCTCTCTTTGCAATTAAGTTTAAAAAAGAAAGCAGACTCATGAGACAAAGAAATGAATGGAAAACACATTGAAAGTTTCATTGTCAAACAGATCAGGGAAATATTTTTACTGTCTCCTATCCTTTGGGAGTTTCTAGTATGCTTACATATTTATTCCCCTGTTAAGAGTCTTATAGGTGAGTAAAAAAACAACATACAAAACAACTTCTTATGTACTTGACTGCAGAAATCAAATCAGTAAACAGTTTTGGCAAAACTTTTTTTTAGGTGCGAAAGAAATGGAAATTCCATATTCTTTCAACTGAAGATGCTTCTGATCACTATTCACATCAATAGCACATTCAAATGCAACTCATGTCTACTTACCATGTCAAAAAACGAGATGGGAATAGAAAAGTAGCAATAAGAATGATATTTAGTGTAGGAAAAGCTGTCATATAAAGTTTGAGAAATAAAGGCGGTTAATGTTTGAAGACAAAAGTGAGAACAGTAAATAACATGCTGTGCAAAACAAGTAAACTGGCTGTTCTTAAATATACAAACCAGTGTATATCGTAAGGAAGAACAGACATGTTTAAATTAAATTAGTTCTGACAGGAATTTCCATAGGATTTAGAGGTGTGGTTGAGTGATTACCCTGTGGGACTCATTGCTAGTGAATATCATCAACACAAGGTATCTGTTTTTATAAAGGGGGTCAATACAGATCTTCAGAGCACCCCGTGTTAGATTTCTGACATAGTAACCTCTTCTAGAACTGAGACACTGTTTACTTTAGTTGTGGTGTGGTTTAATAAGAGACCATGGGAAAGGGTTCCCTTGAGCGAGTTGAAAACGAGATTGATCTGGGACATGCACTTTCTTCTGTTTTGGCACTTTTCTGTTGCTGAGAAGGGAAAGCTGATGTCAACTATTTGCCCTAGCTGCTCTTAGCAATCTAGATGATTTCAAAATTAATAATCTAAGAAAGGCACCACTCTTCTGCTATAAATAATAATGGTAATAATAATAATATTAATTATTATTATTATTGGTAATATTTTTAGGTTTTTGCTATTAATATGTTTTAAATATGTGAAGATAGTTTGTATTTGTAGATATTTTGTACTAAATACGGTAGAAACAGGAATATTACCAATTGTTTCTCAGTGGTAACTTAAATGGGAGATGCAGACAGACAGAACCACAGACAAGCATTAGGTTCTTTTCTGTGTCCTGCCAAACTGACATAGATATTTAATGATCTACTTAAAGAAAGATGACCAGTCTGGATTTTTATTTGATTTTGAAAATGAAAATCTGAACAAAAACCTGAGCATTTTGTTGAATTTACATGTTTCTTTAAGGAGATTTTCTGAAATGAAAAAGAAGATGCCCCTATTCCTAGAGGCCCAGAAACCGAGAGAAAAAGTTATACTCATGAACAGAATCCTCCCTCAGAAGAGTTTAAAACTTTTAGACTGTGATTCTAAATCAGCTAGTCTGCCAAATACTTATTTATTAGCTACTTTACCTACAGTAACTAATGCTCTGGATAAGAACTGAGTAAAGACAGAGTTCCCTACTATACCTTTCCAAACGTTAATAATTATTGGCATCATGGATGCAGTTTGACAGTGATTTATTTATTGGCTACCAAGAAAACATATTTTGGGTCCTGTGGAAAAGTGAGTAGTCAGTAGTTATTCACTAATTATTATTTCAGGAACAAATCCCCTCTCATATTTCCAAAATCAATCAGAGATATTAAGTCATGGTGACATTTTTATCTATCTTACAAGTTACAGAAACATTATTTCAATGAGAAAGCTAATATGCAGATGATATAAAAGATGAAGTCAAAGAAGTATGTGAAGGCTGCATTACTGTTTCTGTTGATTCTGAAAGATTTTGGAAAAAGGCTCTCACAATGAATAAGTGTCTTTTGACTGGCAGGGTGTCTTCACTGGTATATAGATTAATTTTAGACTAATACTAGACCAATATGTACAATTTAGTCTCATAATTTAACAAGATATATCTTTGATCATAAAAAGTCCAACTGGAGAAGACAAATTCTTGCTTCTTTAGTTATTAATTTTTGCTTTCTTAATGTTCTTTAGAAACATTTTCATTTATGAATTTTCTGTTAATGTTTGTTCACATAATGTAATTATATATTTATTCAAATACCTTTAGCTCGAGGACAAGACATATATATAGAATTTGGAAAATTACCTGCCATTGGCAGATGTTTAAGTTAAGTATATTTGTAGCTTTATTTTTTAAATGAATTTATGCAGCATTAAGATGAATGCACATAACATTTGTGTTTTTCTTAGATACTGATTTATATAATCTATATCTTTTAGGAATACTGTTTTAAAGAATTAATAGGATCAGAATTAAAGTTGCGGTTTTTTTATTATTTATATATTTTTACCTGAAAAATATTTGTTCAGTAGATGGAAATTTAACAGACAACATTTCAGGACATTTTAAGAAATACTTGCAAGATTTACATCAAAAGCTGACTGATGTCAAGTGCTTCCAGCCAAGCTTTACTTTGAATAACAGAAAGATATAAAAAATCTCAGTGTGACAGGTGGTTGACAGGAAATGCCTACCATCTTTGCAGAGGAAATTAAACATGCACAGAATAAGGCATTGATCACTGCTTTAAAGGTAAAAGCCTCAGATTTCTGTCCTTGGAGTTGAAAAAAAACTTCCCTTGATATAAACTTCAGGAAGATTTTCAGAATCTTTTAAAGTTCTGTTAATCTATTGAACAGCCGCAGTTTATACCAGTTAATAAACTTCTAAATAATGGTCATGTTCATAAAGAAGTCAAATCTGGTAAATACCAGTAAGCATCTATGTTGTAAAACATTACAGGGAGACTGAAGTGGTATTCAAATAACTTTCTTGATGGCAAAACAAGACCAGTCGTCCCTGCTCGCTATTGTGTTTTGGCAGCACCTGTAACAGTGTTACACAAAATATTTAAACAGGGCTTCCTTATTTAATATTCATCTTTTAAAGGACATATTGCCCCAGTGTTTATAGAAGACATTGGGAAAAAAAGCTATTTCCATAAGGAGCTTAGAGTTGAAACAGACCAAAGGGAAAGATGTCATGAGAAGTGGATATGACAAAATTGCTTTCTAGCTTTTGTCTATTCAATTTTTACTCTGTTCTCCTATTTACTTAAATTTTGTTCTGTGCTTTCAGCTGCCATTCCTCAGGGAGTTCGGTTATTACTTTTTTTCTTACTTGTCTGACCTAAAGGATCCTCCTTGCCATCTGAGGCTGGAGGATGCTCCAGCAATATTCAAAGGTTCTGAGAAGTCTATGGCTACAGACCAATTTGTGGCCTTCTCAGGGAATAATCTGACAGCCTTGTGCTGGGCCAGCTTATAAGCCTTCTTACAGCCCTGCAACTGGCAGTCCTACTTGCCCCAAAGGAGAGGTCAAAAAGATGTGTTTGTGCCTACTGGCTACTGCTAGAGGAGATCTGCTCTAGTTTGGGTAATTTGCTACTGGAGATATTAGGATTGCTCCCACCAACCTTCAGAGTGCCTCAGCACGAAGCTTTAAACCTCCACTTGAAGGCTGGTGGTGAATGGTTGCTGTTGTGATCTTCTGCTGTGGATTTGAAATATCTGCAAAAATTCATCTGATCACATCCTCAGGAAGAATGGAGGACTTTTCTCCCAGAAATGTGAAAAAAAAAATATTTTTCACAGTTTATTGCATGTTAATATAAAATTTTACTCTTGGTCTGTTTAGTTTGTTGTACTACGTGGAAGTTAATGTCTTATGTTGTTTAACTTGAATAAGAACAATAGATAGATACTCAAAAGAAAAGCAGGCTGAGAGATCGAGAGGTTGGTGAGAGGAAGTTACTGCGCCCATCTCTCTGTTCCATTATAGAAGCCATACTCAGGTGTTGTCGCCTTCATGCCAAGTTTATAGAGCCCTACAGCTTCTGTGATACAGTTGAGAAGATAATTTCATAACAGCAAATGCATAAATGCATAATATTCCCTTGAAAGTCACTGCCTGTGCTGGAGGAGACTGCAATCCTCTTCAAGAGGCCTCGAGAAAGGTTTAGTAGAAGACAAGTGCCCTTTTTATTACGTTTCTGTATCAATGCACTTTATAAAGTCATTGAAGAAGCAGCACCTGTATTCTGTCAGTTTTCAGTGGGAAATAGGTATCCAGTTACTACTTTTGCTCCTAAAAACACTCAACAAACCTCATAAATTCCTGGTTTTACCACATGTTCTCTTCTTAATTTGAAAAAAAGTTTAAATTACAGACCATTCCAAAAAATAAGAGATTTTATACAGGATGTCAGGGAAAAATACATGTGTTTATTTAAAAAACTCTTTCACGATCCACATCTTTTTCTCATTTCTGTTTTTACACTCTATGCCACAATTTCCCACTTTTGCACTTTTTAGGAGACCAGCCATATTCCAGCATTCTTTATTTTGTTTGATGTGAACATTCCTCTTCACTTCTAGCATTCAGCAGAGACCCTGATGTAAACGGCCTCGGAAACCCAACTCTCCTTCACCTGTTCTCTCATATTGAATTTATTAAGCAGCAGATGGCCAGGGACAACGTGCAGTTTGTCAGATTTGAATCAATAGACCTCCATGGTGTGTCAAGATCAAAGAATGTTCCTTCTCGATTTTTTCAAGTAAGTTTTTTGGTTTCTAGTTGTACCTTTATGTGTTTTAATGCCCCCATCCTGAAATCATATTTTTCCATAGTGCAGGCAGCAACTCCAACTTAGAACAAATTATCTGTTCCCCTTGCTCCTGTTTCCAAAGGATCTAGACTTCTTTCATAATTGCAATCATTTATTCCTCTTTTCCTCCAAATAGTAATCTAATTAGATAAGGCTAATAATTTCAGTTCTTCGATGGTCTAATAATCTCTTCCCTCAGAAATATCTTTTCAGATTCAGTACATTATAAAAATTTTAGTTTGCTGAACATCTCTAAATTGCAAAAAAGGAATAAACACTGAAAGAAATGAAATGACTGAAAATAAATTCATTTTAGTAATGAGATATTTTATATCTCATATTATCAATAAGATAGGAAAATATCACTGAGTTTCACAATGACTTAACAGCAATATTTGCCACAGTGATGATTCAGGAAATAAAAATCAAATTAGGAAGCAGGATAAATTAGGTAGCAGGGTTAGAGAAGGGAGAGGTACTACCACAGGGTAATCACCTTTGACACCTTTTTCACTGCCAAATGGACAGCTTAGACATCTTGGAGCAGAATTCACCAGAGTGTGCAGTTTTGGTTATGGGTGTCACACATATTGATACCATTGACTGCCACATGCTTAAGAGAAGACAGACTTCATTCATTCATTCATTCACTCATTCATTCATTCATATTAAGAGAAGCCACCATATGCAGTTTGCCATCTGGATATGCAAAATTGGTTTTTTTCAGCTCTGAGCTTGCCCCTTTCTAGGTTTGTTCTGTCTCCTCTGCTCACACAAATGGCAATCTTTTCCGTTAGAAGAATAAAGGTAGGATGTAAACAGGAGCCAAATTTCATTTGGTAGAATTTGGCCTAATTGCAGCTTTCATCAGAAAAATGTTTGATCATCAGGTAAGTTGCAAAGGTGCTTGATTAAAAGTAGATGATCCTTCCTTGGGGTCTTATCTGCATTTCATTTTCATCAGTTGAAGCTTTCTGTTCAAATGGAGAAGGAAGTATGTGTTTTTCTCACCTGGAAGTGCTTCCCTGCATTTTACCCCAAACTTTTTAAGTCCAGAAAGTGAGATTTTTCTGTTAAACGTTGCATCTGAAAAGCAGTGAGGTGCATGTTATGGCATTTAAAGAGAAGTTACAGCCTGAATTGTACTGATAGAGTCTTGCGTGGTCACTTGTGTCTACGTAAACAAAATGGTCAGAGGGTATGGAAGCTAAATAGACTAACTACAGATAAAAGTTTGACTTGCAAAATTTGCACCTAACTGGTGGTACCCACAATTCTCGAAAGACCATGCAAGAAAAGTGTTGAACATTCTTTTAGTTCTTTATGGCAAGTTAAAATATGATCATTGCGATAATTGATGCCATAGTTTTCATGCCAATCTTGCAGAATGTTGTTCTGCTTTATAATGGCACAGTAACTGGCTCTTATCCTTCACATCAGTGATCACTGCATTTTAGTGTTCTTTTATGAAAATATTGTTGTTCTACCTGAAAATCTGAATTTAACATATTTTATATACATAAAAATACCATTGAGCTCTTTTCTGATTTGGTAATATGTCATTCTGCTCTGTATTTAGGAGAAAGCAATTCATGGTGTTGCCATGCCCAGAAGTTACCTTGAACTGACACTGAATCCTAAAGATAATGAACTAGATTACATAAATGCAACCAATTTCAATTGTGACATAATCCTGAACCCTGACTTATCAACGTTTCGAATTCTACCCTGGACTGAGCAGACTGCAAGAGTGATATGTGATTCCTTCACCGTGCTGGGCACCCCACTAATGACCTCCCCAAGGCACATTGCCAAGAAACAGCTGAGCCAGCTTCAGGACAGTGGCTTTTCTTTGCAGTCTGCATTCACTTATGAATTTTGTATTTATGGCATTACTGAGGTTGTAAATTCAAAGACAATATCCTTTCCTGCAGCCACGATACTAAATAACCATGACCAGACTTTCATTCAGGAGCTCATTGAAGGAATGTATTATGCTGGTGCCAACATTGAAAGCTTTTCTTCTTCCAGTGGGCCTGGGCAAATGGAGATCACTTTTCATCCAGCGTTTGGCCTAGATGCTGCTGACAGTGCCTTCACGTTTAGAACAGGCCTTAAAGAGGTGGCTAAGAAGTATAACTATGTGGCTAGCTTTTTCTCAGAATCAGGATTCTACAATTCAGGGCCTCTATCACACAGCCTGTGGGATCTGAATGGACAGAAGAATCTGTTTTCTGCTGGGTATGGAGTTGAGGAGCTCTCAGAGCTTGGAAAAAATTGGTTGTCAGGTCTCTTGGCACACACGGCAGCTATCAGCTGCTTGATGGCTCCTACCACCAGTTGCCGTAAGCGTTATTCTAAATACAGTAAAGAATCAAAAGAGACTGTAAATGCAAAGTGGGCATATAATGATAACAGCTGTGCCTTTAACATCAAATGTCATGGTGGAAAAGGCACTTACATAGACAATAAATTAAGTTCTGCTGCAGCAAACCCATACCTGGTCCTTGCTGCTACTATTGCTGCAGGTCTAGATGGAGTAAAGAGAGGACTTAGCTATGATGATATGCTAGAAGAAGAAAATCACACTGGTGATCTGAAACATTTTTCAGTCCCTCTGAAACTAGAAGATGCTCTGGTTGCACTCGAGAAAGATTCATGCATTAAGGAGGCATTAGGCGAAACTTTTATCCGATACTTTGTTGCCATGAAACATTATGAGTTAGAAACCGAGGAAATGGATAGTGAAAGGAATAAGTGCCTGGGATATTTTATTTAGAAGGAGCAGTCTTCTGTAGTGGTGCTGTGTAAATGCATACAGTGAATGGCTAAGATTCTTGAAATTAGTACATATATTTAAAAACATTTTAATGCGTTGGGATTTTTTCCCCCTCCTTTGTAGAGTACATGGTAATTACGCTTTATTGTCCATGTACTTCATGGCCTTCAGTGCAAAGCTGACATATTCGTGAAATAATATTAGCAGGCTTTTAAAAAACAGGTGGAGGTTTTTTGGGCAGACCTGCTGGTGCAAAAAAGAAAAGAGAAGGTGAAATGGAGAAGAGCAACTACGCAACTGTTATAGGACTGTATAACATGCAGAAAAGTGGGAGTTATGGGGACAGTGATGAGAGGTGGGGTGCAGAACTGAGAAAGGCAGGGAATTTCTTGTTCAGCATGGTTATGGGATTTGTCCCAGCCTATTCAGTAACTGATGCATTGCTAAACAAGAAGAATCTGAATTTGATTTAAAGCATAGGCTAGAACAATGAACACTGTAGAGAGAGGGGCAAAGGACTGAGGCTGTAGAACCTGAGAGGCAGGAATCAGTATCTTAACAGACATAAATAAAAAAGACAGGAAGGATTATATAATAACCTATACATCATGAATTCTGCTGCTGAATGGAGTTTTCAAGAATTATATTTAGTAAAGATACTATAAGAAATCAAATGGTGACTTGAAGAGGAAATAATTCATAGAAAGGCAGCAGTGTCAGGCCACTGTACAATAAAAAATTAGCTGGTTTTATGTCTGTTTTTATAGTTAATGGATTAATTCAGAGCTAAATGGCAAATGTGGAAAAAATGGCAAAAAACCCTGAGAATTTACAGCTTAAACTGTACTTTATTGGGAAACCTGATTTGATCAAGCATGCAGAAGATGACTGAGAGGAGCAGAAAGAATAGGTTAAAACCAGAAAGAAACAGTGAAGATGGAAATTCAGAGACTGACAAATCATTGTTAAAACAGAGGGACAGAAGACCCAATTCTAAAATTAGAAATGGCAGCTGGTGTAAAGAAAAATAATTTTTTAGGAATGGCTGGAGGTAGGGTTTAGATTTGCTCTTTGTTTTTGTTCCTGCTGTCATCCTTTATTATTAAAGATAACCCTTCTTTCATACACCACCTCCACATTAGCAGTAATTTCTGGTGTTCTTTACCTTGTCACAATATTTTGATCTATGTGTAGGAATTTGTGAGTGAATTTGGTCATCAGTGGACTAAAAACAAGATTCAGTCAATGCCTCTGTCAACTTGCAGAACTAGGAAGGTGTGAACAAAAACGTGCTACTTGCCGGCTGATGGATATTCCACTCTTCCTCTATAGAGTACTATACTTGAAATGCAGCACCTGGTATGCTAAAGCCTTTTGTGTGATTCCAAAGAACTCATTTTATACTCGGGCAGCAAGACGAAATAAAGAATCTAAAGAAACCTGATGAATTCCCTTGTCTCAGTCTGTGGTTGGTGGGTGGATTTGATTCTCTCTCTTACTTACATGATGTATTTTTTAATGCACAATTTTGGGGCATATATGGGACTATTTTTCCTTGCTACAGGCTAATTTGCATTGGCCAGGTCTAGCCTTGCATTTAAGCAGAACTTCTCAGTCTGAAAAAAAATTCTCTTTTTCTGTCCTAACACTTCAGGGGCTCTGGAAATCTGTCTTTTCTCTTTCTGGTTACTTACCATTTTCGCAAGCTTTGGCAGAAGACACACATAAAAATTATTTCCTTGCTCAGACAGCTTATTTACCATACTTAATATTTAGTCCCAGCAGTCACACAGATTAATAGGTATTTGTTGGTGTGGGTTTATAAGACATTTTTTCATTTGTCTTGGGTTTATAATTAACTGCCACTGTATACTTTCACTTTTAAAAAGATAATATATAATGGACCTCTACAACTGAATTTAATAAACACGAAGTTTATTATATATACTACATATATTATCCGTATTGTTTTCTTATCACAACATCGACAAAATAACATCAGACCTAAACCTCTTGCCATGTACGTCCAACTACCTGATTAGGTTCATAGAAAGCTATTATTTATAAACAAAAAAATCCAGCTCTCTAGAACTGATGCTCTACAAGTTATAAACAGTTATAGCGAGATAAGGTAAATCAATAAAATAAATCTACAGGTATTTTCTAAGTAGTCCTCAATGACATAGACTCCGAAAAGACAATGACTTGATGACTGTCTTTTGGAAATGGAAATGGAAATATTTCTTGTTTCTGGCAAATGAATACTTTTTTTTTTTTTTATTAGAAAGTTCACAGATAAAGCCTGAAGCTAGTGTGTCCAAAATTTTGGTCAATATATTGTTCAACACTTTTTCTCAAATATATTCTATATAGTAAAAGTAAAGTAACTCCAGCTCTGTGGGAAAGCATAAAAACATTTATTTCAACATGAGCAGTTATGAATTTTAAAGTTGCATGTATCCCCAACTAAGTTTTCATGCATGTCCCTTAGAAAGACAACACGAAAAAGATAGTTACTTCACTCTGCTCAACTGAAATTAATTATTATTGACTGTTGTATCACTAACATTTCATCTTCAAGTGTTGCCTGAAAATACTCTTCACTCTTCTACAGGTCTGAGGTCAATGTCTGGAGCATATAAATAAGTGCAGTGATATAAAATAAAAAAAGAAGGCATCTGTAATTTTGCATAAGCTCCTGATGATTTTCCAGGATCATAAAATCATAGAACCACAGAATGGTTTGAGTTAAAAGGAATCTTATTAATCATCTTGTTCCAAATCCCTTGCCATGGGCAGGGACACTTTCCACTAGAACAGGTTTTCCTGGAGCCCCATTCAACCTGGACTTGAACACTTCCAGGGTGGGGCCTCCACAGCTTCTCTGGGCAACCTGTTCCAGTGCCTCACCACCCTCACAGTAAAGATTTTGTTCACAATATCTACTCTAACCTACCCTCTCTCAGTTTAAAGCCTTTCCCCTTGTTCTGTCACTACATGCCCTTGTAAAAGGTCCCTCCCTACCCTTCCTGTAAGCCTCTTTTAGGTAGTGGAAGGCTGCTATCAGGTCTCCCTGGAGCCTTCTCTTTTCCAGGCTGAGCAGCCGCAACCCTCTCAGCTTGTCTTCACAGGAGAGGTGCTCCAGCCCCCTACTCATCTTCATGGCCTCTTCTGGACTTGCTATAACAAGTCCATGCCCTTCTTATGCTGGAGCCCCAGAGCACTCCAGCTGGGGTCTCATGAAAGCAGAATGGAGGGAGAGAACCACCTCCCCTGGCCTGCTGGCCACGCTGCTTTTGATGCAGCTGTTTGGCTTTCTGGACTGCAAGCGTAGGGTCGTGCTGAGCTTCGCACCAGCAACCAGCCCCCAGTCCTTCTTGTGGTGCTTCTATGCACAAATGTTCTTTTATGTAATTCAGCCCATACCAATCCTGGTATTTCTGTTAAAAGAGTCACAGGAGCCATCCCACGATGTCTCTATGGTACCAATAAAATCACAGCCCTGCAGGCATGGGCACATCCCTAACTCCTCTCATTTATTCCCCATGCTATGTACGTTGGCACAGAGGCACTGAAGTGGGGTACCCTATGAAGCTGACTTACTGGTTGTACACTACAGTCAGAGGTTGCAAAGAAAAAAAATAAGAAATTCCTGATATTAATAAAGCATCTTCTAATCTTTTCAGCTTTAAGCAGAATGTATATTTATATCTTTGTTGACAAAGTGGGAGTACATTTGACATTGAGCTACATCATGACTGCTTTTACTATGTTTTCCTGTGCCAGCTTTCATTCCATAACACAGAAGAATTACAAGGAGGACTTCTATAAACTTGTAAGCTGTCTAATATTCTGGAAGGAAGCTTTTACAATGCCAGCATGTTAAAGGCATTCTAAAAATTTGTGGCTCCATATATACAGGTAACTGAATAGTTCCTAGGCTACCTAAGCCTTTTCGATCTATACCAATACTAATCATTAAATAAACATCATGCAAAGTAGTGAAATAACTTTTTTCTAGAAAAGTTAGAAGCACTTTTTTTAATTAACATCTAGGGTATATCAGGTCTTATGAAAGAATATTCCATATCACATAAGTTGAATTACCTATTTACCATTTGCATCATTACTAGTCTTGCTTATAATGTGAAGTGGGAGTTTTTCCACAGAAAGTGTATCCCTGGGAGAGAGATAAAGTTAAGTGCTATTTTTCACAAGTAGTTTATTAATAAAAACAACCATTTATCTGAAACTAGTAACAAATATGATTTAGTGAATTTAGTATTAGATTTCAGTGGAACAAAAAATGAAGTAAATTTTACAGAAAAAATCTAAAAAGAGAAATGGATAAATATAAAATATTTACCTGTCAAAACTGAAGAATATATAAAATAGGATTCAACAGGAATCTGTCCTACAGTCTAGTGTTCATTGTTTTCTCTAATCACAGCTAATGAAACAGGCATACTGTCTTTGAAAACATTAAACTTTGGTTTTGGTTGTTGTTGTTGGTTTTGGTTTTGCTACTTGTGTCAGGGAACAAGATAAAAAGAAAAAATGGTGTTAACAACAACATTCTGGGAAAAATATTTACTTAAGCAAGAGCAAATGCAGGATACTACACTGAGACAAGGATGTGAAGCGCCTCAGTTTGTGCTTGTTCAGAGAGGAGTCTGGGTTGTGTTCATTTCATCAGCTCAGCAATTTCACAGAAGAGGCAGATCAGGAAATATTAGCAAGAGTATAGCTTGCAAGAACAAAAACCTGATCATTTTGCTCAATTAAATTCTTCTCAGGATTTGATAATAAGGTGACACACTTCAAATACGTGCAGATTTATTGGAGAAAATCCTGGGAACCAAAGCAAAGGAACACATCTAGCTAGGACCTATTTACTAGGAATAACTGAATTATTGTGTGTAGCTCAGAAAGAGGAGACAGAGCATAGGTTTTACTAATGGTTTTCAGGCATGTAAAAGAAGCAGCTAAAGAGCAGATTATTATCTTTTCTTCCTGTCCATTGCAGTTAGAACATAATAGCAGGTTTTCATCAAAGAAGATTTAGATTAGACAGTCTGGTCAGAGTGTTAAAGAGAATGAAACTGGAACCAGGTAGATGTCTGTGGAAAGCGGCAGTGTTTTGATAAGGGACTCCAAAGGGTAATTTATGATGTGCCAAGATAGTATATCCTGATGCATGGTACCTTCATAATATTTACAGTTAGGATAGGATGGCTCATTTTCCTTGTTTGCTGGGTCCCATGTTGCTGTGCAAGCATCGAACAGACTGCTAGACTGTACTCTTATCTGAGTTTATAGGAAGGGAAAATATTTATCTATTTTAGGAGATAAAAAATTAGCTAAATCACATTCTTTTTAATGGTAGAAATCTATCCACAATGAGTGTATGCAGGAAGAAAACAGACCAGAAGACACAGACTAGCAAAGTAGTCAGAAAAACTGGTGTGCAGCTACAGTTGGACAAATCAAGTAATGGAACACTAGGGACACAGTGAAAATGCATTGAAACACTGTACTATCATTGCTCAGGTAAATTTTATGTTGAGTGTACGCAATGAACAATGAAGGTACCTCACACCCCTGGTACACAACATGACTTGATCTCTTTTGTGATGTGGGATCGGAAAAATAACACAAAAGCTACAGAACCATATAGAGTATGCATATACATAATATACAGCAGCATATTTTCAATTTGGAAATACCATACTTCTAACCAGGCTTCAGGTTTCATGAGATATGAAAAGAGAATTGAATTTACTAGCTAACATGTCTCCAGCATGTCAAGGCAATGATAGCTTATACATAAGTGAATATTCAAATTTTATTCTTTCAGGCTCCAGCCAGAGGGCAGCAGTGCACTGTGCAGTGTTCCTCTGGGATCTCAAACTGTCATGCTGTGATAAAAAACACCTCATTAAAATCCATATATTTTATATATATACTTACAATATTTTAAAAAATAGTGTGGCAGCTGAAAGCTAATGCATATCTTTGTCATCTGTTTAGCTAAGCTTAGTCATCTGCTGAATTTGCATGGAATTTTCAGTAAAGGACCATAGATCAAAAATATTGTTTTCATTCTTGATAACAGAATTTAAATCTTAATCTACTAAAAGGCTTGTATCTATATTCATGTATGTGTGTGTGTGTATCATCTTTAGGTGGATCATCTTTAATAACACTGCAACAAAAGTAAAAATCATTTAATGGCAGTATTCCATTTTTGTAATTTAATGTAGGCCATTACTGGAATTTCTTTCATGTTTCAGTCTTACTCAAGTACTTTGGGAAGTCTGCCTGCTTATAGGGACTTCCATTTTACCTATACTTTTGTGTCATTTCTTTCCCATCTGCTGGAGGAAAATCATAAATGCATGGTGAATAAACACACCCTAGATATACCTATTCTAACCACCTTTCTATTTCTGAGCAGAAACGTGAGTTTACCCAGAATCTGAATTATTGAAATTTAGATACACGTTCTAGATATCTGTCAGCATGTGGGATAGCCGTTCAGTGGTTCTGACTATATATATCTATATGGCTTTGCTCTACATGTCTGCTACCACAACTCACATTTTTCAATATTGAAAAGTTGCAGTATTCGAGTCTTAGCAACCCTCTTCCTCCAATGCCTTCTTTGGAACACCTTCATGGTTTTTTGGTTTAGTTTGTTTAGTTTTTTTAACAAAAGAGCTCAGTTATGTTCAAAATTCTTCAAATGCTTGAAATAAAAATTGACCCTGCAAGGCTGTTGCAGAGCATTAATTTAGCCACTCTGAAACTCTGCTGTTTTCACATCTTTAAATACACCATCTGCGGAAAATCTACAGATGTGGTCCTAGGGTATGGCAGTAAAGGAAGCAAAGAGGAGAGGAACTATTTGCAAGCAATTCCGTATACATGTGTTACTCTTGAGCAATGGGAGAAAGATGTGAAGAGGACTGAGCAGGTGAGAGTGCTTTCACTGTAATTCATCACCTGAGAAAAAAGACCAGCTCCTGGATGAAAAATGACTGATTGAAGGTGAGAAATCACTTGGATGAGTTTGCAACTACAGAGCAATTTTTTTTTGATTGAAGGTATACAATAACAGTTGTTCAATTTAATCTGTAATTTCAGAGTGCTTTTTGATTTCTTTGCTGACACTAAGCTCTCATCATAACAACATCCACAAATAGAGCCTTCGACCATCTCACAGTGGCTGTGGTGTTCCATCCTGGTAAATGTTATGTCCTTAGTTTTTTGATCTTTTTGTTGTTGTTGTTGTTTCATTTTGAGTTTCTTGTTTTGCTGTCACCACTTACAGAATTGCAGCTAATACTGACACTCTTTTGTGCCTCTTCCATACACACTCTACAGGGACTTCCTGTAGAATATTAAATTGAATTCAAAGCAGTTAGGCTCAAACTCACCCCAGAGAATTTTAGGCACTTCAGTGGTACATCTCAGTTAGGATCTTAGTTCCTGTGCACCTCTGGCTGCTTGTTGCAACAGATAGGAATTGCCAAAGGGCAAAAAAATGTTACATTCTTTTCTATACTGCATTATTTAATTCTCTAAATTAAGGCTGACGACAATTTTACTGAAATTTGCTTTCTTAGATATTGTACAACAGTGTGCTGGGTCTGATTGGGATGGAGTAGACTTCCTTCACAGGAGCCCATATGGTGCCGTGTTTTGGATTTTTGAGTAAAAGAGTGCTGGTAACACATCAGTGTTTTAGCTACTGCTGAGCAGGGTTTACACAGCACTGAGGTTTTCTCTGTTTCTCACTCTGCATTGCCAGCAAGTAGGCTGGGGTTTATAAGAAATTGGGAGGGCACAGAGCTGCAACAGCTGGACCAAATTGACAAAAGTGATATCATATACAGTATAACATGCTCAGCAATAAATCTGGGAGGAGTCTTTTCAAAGTAGCCGTGGCTTGGAGGCTGGCTGCACACCGATCTATTTGTGGGAGGTGGTGAGTGATTGTCTTTACATCACTTGAGGTTTTTTTTCCTTGTTCTTTCACATGTTTAATTGTCTTTACTCACAAATTCTTCTCGTTTTTGCTCTTCCAATTCTCTCCACCATCCTGACGGAAGGGTAGGTGAGCGAGTGGATGTGGGGGTGCTTAGTTGCTGACCGCAGTCTACCTGCTACAAACTGTTACTTGAACACTTGTGCCCCTGGCCTAAGACAAACCTAGGTGAAAGACAGTGCATAAGATAAAAATCTTGAAGTTTTTGGAGAGGGGAGTAATTGATTTGTAGTGTTGGTGATACTAGGATTTTTGTGGAAAAGGTGAACAAATCATGTTTTATGACACCTTAGTAGTGTCTGGATCATAAGCAAATGTGCTTTAAACCAGATTCTGTGCTCTTAAACCTGTTTTTTATATTTAAGTATTTCATTGGCTGCAGATACTTTGCCATATGGTAGCCTCAGTGGGTTAAAGTCCAGCCTATCCTCCAGCAGGACTCACTGAGCACATCATTAGAGGGTCACAGCAGAGTTGCATATGAAATCGTCTGTGCCCCCTGTAAATTAGAGAGTTTCTCACTGGAGCTACAGTCACAGCTGCATGACACTGGAAGTGAGCAAGAAGAACCTCATAATGAAGCTACACCATAAGGTTCTGTATATTGTACAGCAAATCAATATAAATTTACAACAGAATTACATGCTAAGTGTCTCTGTGATATGTGCTAAATCATGGAGATTCACAATAAGGTTCACCTTTAAGCTCCCATGTAATTTACAATAAATCTCTAAGTTATAGCAAGGCCCAGCAAGCACCTTGCTTTATTTGGGCTATTATTACTCCTGCTGTAGTGATACGGGGGTATCTGTCATTGACAGGAAGAGTTAAGGAAAATGGTAAATCAGTTTGACTTTGAGGATGTACATGGAACGTGGCCACCCATTACTGATTCAAATTTTTGCTTCCTTTGGGATGCTCACAATTCTGCTTAGAAATGTGGTAGTTTTGCAACACACAGGGACATATTAACAAAAGAATTTTAAATATCAAAGGGCAGTGAGGTGGTCTCTTTAGCACAGATATTCTGCACATTGCTCCACCACTGCTGACCTGCTGACCTTGCTCAACAGTGAGAATGAACTAATCCTAGGGTTCTGTAAGTTGCCTTAATAGCATATGTATTTATTAAGTAAAGAGTTGAAAGTAACTTTCAGTTCTCCTGTGGGGATACTTTACCATGCCATGAAGTCTTCACTAGACACTGGAAAAAAGCATTCACAGGAAACTCTGCAAAACATCAGTTTAAAACTCACTGTAGTTTTGTTTTGATGAATAGCTTCAGATCAGTCACATTTTCTCGTGACTAATATTTTCTAATATTTTCATTGAAAACTTAGGGCAGTGCTCTTAAGGATATATCCATACAGAACTGTTTGCACTCCAATTTTAGTGTGCTGAGGGTTGGAAGGGGAAATGGAACATTCATGCAGATGTACAGGCATCAATAAAACCAGAAGAATGAGAAAGAAAAGCTGATGCTGATTGTGGAAAAGCAAAATAAAACAGAGATCATATGGCTGCTTCAGGCAAAAGGCTTCATCCTTCATCCCACTAAATACTTGGCCATGACCCATCAACAAAGAAGTGGTTTTGAAGGATGCCTCTAGAGGCAGTTTCCAAGTGGAAGTTATTTTGGAGATAGCTTACAAAGCTACTTTGTAAATTACTAACCTATCAGGGTTAGTATGTAGATAGAGCTTCCCCACTCAGACTGTGTTTTTGACCTTGAAGTACACATGACCAACACTGTCAAATGATATCATTGCACTGAAATATCAAATATTAGTTAAAGAAGCCACATAGTAACCAGTGCTCAATCAGTTAGTTGTTGACTTCTCTGGAGTTGCCGTACACTTAAGTGATGAATTAATCTGACATTTTAAAGAGGGTCTGGTTCCAAGCACTCTAAGCTATGGAAGAGTCACTGCATGCCATAGGACTGATGTGTGATCTCTCCTAACTCGCCAAAGAGCCAAAAAAGGCTGGTACTACAATGGCATCCAGCAGATAGCAATTTTCCATCTGCTCAGCTGCTGCTTCAGCTGGGTACTGCTGGATCTGAGAAGCCTGAAGATCCTTGCTCTGTCCCATGAGCACTACAGTTGAAATACTGCTGTCATCCCCTTGCCTCTGTGCTTGACTCCAGAAATGAAAAGGTAACCCATCACTTGGATCAGGGCTCAGCCGAAGTCACTTTCTGTGTTCACTGATCTATACATTGTTTATTGCTTTCTTATGAAGGAATAAAAGGGATTAATATATTTCTAAAATCTAGACACTGTACAGGCCGTTTCTGGGACCCCATGAGTAGGGTCTTTGTCATGGCAAGAATTCTGGATGCCAGCAACATCTCTGTGCTGTCATTTTGCTTGTTGTACCATTAAAACCAAATGCTCAGTGCTGATTTCAGAAGGAGCTGTGTGGAATGACAAGGGAAATGCCAATGTCATTTGGTATCATTTTCATTAGTTCTTCAGATGCCACACAGTATCAATGGATTGCTTTTGTGGATGTGGGTTACTTGCTCAGAGAAAAATACATGGTTGAAAAGTCTGCACTATCCACCTTGCTGCTTTGATGAACAGAAATGGATGTTACTACCACCTGTTATCCTGATTGCAGGAGGACAGATATTTCCATTGATCCTGTCAGAACCAACCATGCAGCTCATACTGCTTGTGTGAGATACACTCTCCATTTATGTACTGTATTATGCACCTTCACAAATGACAAAAAAAATGTCTGTTTTGTTGACGCAGCGGTTGGGCTGCCCTCACCTGACCGGTGTCTCTACTGGTGACGTCCCCGGCACAATCCGGACTGCAAGCGGCGTTGACGAACACCAGCAGGCTTAGCAGGGCTTGTAACTTTGGTGGATGGCACGTAGGCAGAGGAAGAAAGAGAGGGGTCTCCAATAGAGGTTCCAGAGGGTTTATTCCACTGAAGGGTCCAGGGATTGAAGATGAGAAGAGGGTCTGAACAGGGAGAAGGGGCGGAGGGAAGGGGAACAGCCAGTAGGCAAGAAGGCAAGGGGAGGGGTTAAGGAGAATGCATCCAATAAGAAGGGTCTGGGGAGGGATACATAGGAACCAGCCAATGGAGGGTCAAACTCCAAAGAACTTTCTAGAAACATGAATAATCAACAAGTGAAATGCATAAACATGAACTATTGGGTGGAGTTTGGCTAAACTGACAGCTTGGGGACTTGTAACCAGGGGAAACAAAGGAATGGGGATTAGACTGCGGTGCTTTCTTTCCACCAGTCTTGGTTGCCTAGGGTGGCTTGTGCCACTCACTCTGCAACATTTTGTCTTGTTGAAACCAGTTGATTAATCACATAGTAGCTTCCTTGCATTTCCTTGCAACCATTGTTCTTTTGTGACACCAGAGGATATGTCTCTCTCGGTGCACTGTGTGAGCTGGAAACCTGTTGCATCATAAAATCATGACCTTGTGGAAATGACATTGAAAGAGGTATTGAAATATTGGCTTTGTCAAAGATGATCCCAAAGGCAAATTCTTCTAACATTTTTTGTCTTTCCACACATCCTCAGTGTGGCACTTCCTGAAGCTGATCGAAGACTAGACACAAAATTAGTTTGTGTGAGCACCAGCATCTGTATGTTATGTCACCAAAGCTCTTCTGTATACACAGAAACACAGAGAAGTAATGGTACGTGGAGGGAATCCAAATCATACCCTGTTCTGGGTCCTCCTAGGGCTATCCAGGGTTCATCAGCTCACCACGAGCCTATCTCCACAACCCCAGAGGAGCAGAGAACCCCATGGCTTATGGGAACACAAGTTAAGGACTCAGAGGAAGGGACACTCTGCCTGGGCCCCTCTCAGGACTGTTCTAGGAGTCTGTATGAGGTGCATATGTGTGTTCTGTGTGTATGTGCCTGCTGGATGTGTCTGCTCAGCCTCTCTTGGGCTACTGGATCCAGCACAGTATAGTTTCCCCACACAGCATACACATAATTTGTTTTAAAAATGAGTTTGCACAGATTCTTCTTACAGAGCTGTATACAGGATAAATGCCCATAAACTCAGAGCAAAATAAATTGAAGGAAAGTCCATATAGCTTGCTTCTGTCACATCACATCTTATTTAAAGGGCAAAAAATATTTAGATAATCAAATTTAAATTGCACACATCCAAAATGCACACATCCAAGCTGGCACCATCTTAATTTTCTCATCCAGTAGATGACTATCCTAGCAGTCCTGTGCAAACTGCCACCATGTCAATCCAGCAAATTTCAGAATATAGCACACAATTCCTGAAGCAACGAATCATTTCCCAAAAGATCCAATGAAATTTATTTCTTAGGTGAGAGATCTAATGGAAAGACAATACAGCTGGGTAATTTGCTGTTTTTACTGACCAAATTTCAGTGTCTGAGGGAGCAGACTCACATATTTGATGGCATTCACATTTGTATGCACCTTAGTTTTTCTGGTGGCTGCAAGTATACTTCCAAGAGTGGTGAACATAGAAGAGGCTTTTATTTTAAAGATTCTTGGGTAATAGAAGAAAAATTAGTCTCAGGTTTAACTCTGAAGTGTTTTTTGCTGACTTGCAAAACTTAAAGTACTGCTAATGTCTATCTACCTTTTTTTTAGTGAGACCAAATTATTCAAGTGAGATTGTTTGGAACAGAAACATAAAAATATTTTTTCCTGCAGCAGTGTTACAAGTGGAGATGGGAACATGAATAAATGGATAATTAAGCAGCACGGTACTAAGCCAAAAAAAATAATAAAATGTAATTTCCACCTACTAAGGCAGGAAAGAACTTCAAGAATATTTTTATTCTCATTAATTTCCTTCTGTTTCGCTGGATCTTTGTCTTGGAAAGAAGAAAAATAAAATGTGTTTTCTTAGTCTTCTGTGTGTGGACCACTGTGTCTTAAACATGCTTTTTTTCTCCCATGCAAGAATAGAATCTTTTAATATTTATATATTCTCTAATACCAATCAAAATCAGCACTATTAATTATCACAATTATAACTAATTATTCTGTTACAGATTATGTAAAATTAAAAGGTTTTAAAATATCCTCTTTTCATCACTCTTGTGTGTCATTTCTGTTGTTAAGAGCTGTTCTGCCAACTAAGTGCATAATAACTGATGACATTTTTTATCTTTGTTCAGTATTTTTGATGAGTTACTACATAGCCATTCCTCTCTACAGCATGCAGACAGAGATATCTTTTAGTCGTCTCACACACATGTTGTTTTGTTTTAAAAAACCCACATTTCTTTCACCTGTTATAGTGTAGACACAATCTATATGTGTTTAATTCTAAAACCAGTTTGAACAGACACTGTGATCAAGAAAAAAAGGTAATATTCTTACAGAAAACTAATCTCACCTCCAGTGAGAAATATGGAATCTTATTTATATTAGTGCAATGACCCCAAATAATCACAGTATTCTGGTCCTTGATATCTTTTAACCTCTTTGAACTCTTGTCTGTTGCCTTGTAAGATTTTACATTTTTAAAGACAGAAGTGGAAAAACTCTACCCATTCTGCTTTTTCAAAATCAAGACATCATTTTGATGAGTAAATAATAACAATTAAAGGAATTATTAACTTTAAAAAGATCTATTCTAGCTCATCTGACATTTTAAACCTGGTTCCTGACATAGTAGGCTACAATCTCAGCTCTTTGCACACCAGACCTTATACTGTGAAAATGCAAGGGCACTCTTTCTTCAGAGCCTTTTCTTTCAAACTGCGCTCTTGAATCCCTTAATTTTACATAATACTACCCCAAGGAGTGGGAAGACTCCTTAGTATTTGGAGCCTTGCTCCTTGTTTTACTTGCCCTCATTTTATATCAATTTAAATGCACCAACATGAGCAGAGCTTCTCTGTAATTACACCATGGTGATGACAGAATTTAACCCAGCAGTGCAGCCCTTAATTTGATCCTCATGTGTGGTCTACTTTGTTGTTTTCTTCTACACAGCAACCTGAAGATACACAATCAGAGGAGCCTACTGCAAGCGATGGCTCTCAGGAAGGACAGGCTTTGGCATTCTCACCCTTTATGATAGACTCATCTTTTATGCTGCTGCACCAGAGGAGAAGCCCCATGTTTTCGAAACCAGCACTGAACAAATACTGTCTGTAGTCTTAGAAGGTGTTACTGACACTGTGATGTTGTCAGAGGTGTGATGAAGAGTGATTTCTGTGCTTACTAGAAGAGTGGATTATATTTTTCCCATTAGAGGTAAGTGAATATAAGTCATGACACATATATATGTTCACAAGAATTATCAGGAAAAGAATCTTTGTTCCCCAATCATCCAGAATGGGAAAAGAGTATAACATACTTTGGATCCTTACTGGCAGTGGATGCCTAGGTTTCCATCCCCTCACACAAACTGAGGTGAAGCAGGATGAGAGGAAGCTAGTGTGCATCATCGAAATGGTAACAGTTTAGAACTGAAGATGGGTCAATTTGGATTAGATATAAGGAAGAAGTTTTTTACAATGAGTGGTGCAACACTGGAATGGGTTGCCAAGAGAAGTTGTGGGTGCCCCGCCCCTAGAAAAATTCAAAGTCATGTTGTACAGGGCTCTGAGCAACCCATCTAGTTGAAGATGTCACTGTTTATTGAGGGGGTTGGACTAGATGACCCTTAAAGGTCCATTCCAACCCAAACCAGTCTATGATCAATATTCATCCCAGTAAAGGACAACACAGGGTGTGGCCTGGGTCCCGGTGGCCGGAAGATCTCTTGCAATTAGCAGTTTAGACATATCCCTGAAGAGCACATCTGTGCCTGAGGCACACTGGCAGCTGCTCCTTCACTAGCATAACCATCTGTCTTAGAGGGAGGGTGGAATCAGGTGTGCTAGTTTTTCCATATATATTGCAACTCAGAAATGTGCCAATACAATATATCAACTTCCCCATGTATACTGAGCCTAAAAAACAGAATTTCTTTCCTTTTTTCCCCTGCTGAGTTGTTTCCTGTTCAATGTGAGGGATTCAATCCCTACCATGTTTTCATTCCCTTCATTTAGCATATTTTAGACAGGGACCCCTTGCCTGATTTCCCTTTGGCAGGCTGTTCTTGCTGATTTGTTGTTACTACTCTCTTGGGATGGCCCGGGCTCCAGTCATGAATTCTATCTTCCCCAGCTGTGCTATGACTAGGTGAAAGAGGAAGGGCTTATATCTTCAGCTATGCCCTAGATATATTGCCACTGTCCAAATTCTACATATTGCCTCACTGGCTGCAGCACTCCTGAGCGTGTAACTGATCTCCCCTCTTTGCCTGGGCACTTTGTACTGCTCTGCATGACTCATTACTTGTGCTGCAGGACTGCCTGCAGCAGTAGCCTACAAATCAGGAATTACAACTGGAAGCAGAGTGATAGTAAGAGATATAAGGGAGTGTTGTAAGAAATGCAGTTATTTTTTAGTGTATTTGCAGTTGTGTGTCTGGAGGCAAGCAAAAAGAGAAGTTGCAGTCACAAACAATTTGGCAACGAAGCCCATGGTCTCTAGTAATGACTAAATCCTAATAGGCAAGGTGCAATAGAGATAGCACTCGGAGGCAGGAATATATGGGTTACAATCTATGTAGCTATTTATACAATTTAAAAAGGTGGGGGTGAAATGATATCCCTTCAGCAATATAATGAATAGTCACACAAAGGCCCAAGAAATAAATGCTGAAAATGCTTCATCTGAAGACCAGGAGCATTTCACCTCCCTGGGAGTTTTCTAGTGAGTATTTTCGAAATGTGCAAATAAAATTAATCTATACGGATGCATCATAGCTTGAACCTCCATTTGGGAGGCTGATACATTGCAAACTGTTAAGTAGCAGTGTTTCAGTATATCAAATAAATGACTATTCAGTATCTATGCATTATGCACAGCTACTTTATGTTGTAGACAAAGGGACTCAGGATTTGTAGAGGCTTTTACACTTCTCTTTTTCCTAATCAAGAAGAAATAATCTGATGGGTTCATTCCTCATTTTTAAAAGTGTAGCTGCAGCTATGTTACTTACAATTCAATTAAGTGGCAATCTTTATAGAATAAATTACTGTTATCTACTTATATTTAGACTTTTCAGATTTTCTGCAAAACCTCACCAAGGGACAAAAAAGTCTTAGGAATTTTGAAAGTTTTCATCAAAGTACACTAAGGTACAGTTGTACAATCCTTCTTCATATTGTAGAGTTTTGACTGTGAAATCATTGAATAGCAAATTGGTGATAATATTCCTATTTTCATTCCAGCTTTTAATTTAGCTAATTGATTATGTAATATCAGCTCTGTAAATGGGTATATATTTTTTGATTTAGGAAACAAGCTGAATCAACAAGATCTGAATGTGTATACAATATTAATGGGACAGATAGATACTAGTATTTATTAAAAATATCACAATATCTTAGAATTTATATTATTTCAGTGGATCACTGTCTTGCACCAAAAACTCACAGAAATTTTCCCAGCCCCAGCATAATAATATCTTAATTGTAGTACATTTTTTTCTGAGCATCCCCCCCTCCCAAGACAGCGCTGTGCTCTCACCAGACTTCCTCTGACATTCTCTTCAGCTTCAGGCAAAACCAGTAATTAATGATAAGACTTGAGAGGTGTACAGCTAAGCATGAAACAAGACTGCCTCTTCTCATCTCTGCCAGTTGCTTGCTCTCTGATCTTCAGCAATTATTCAGACTGATTCTAGGTAAAATTACATGTTATAAAAACTATGATGCGTATATCTACTGTTTCAAAATAGATTAACTTAATTAAAATCTGAGTTTCCATGGGACTCTCAAGATCTTTGGTCTAAACAAAGGTCTGCTAAAGCTAATTAAGGACATAAAGGTGAAATTCACTTTATTGGAACCATTATCTCTACTAAAAGACCTTTCAAAGTGTCTATGCTTTGAAAAACACTGGGAAATAAAGGTTTAAAAAGTATTGATTTAAAGCTAGGTCCATGCTAGAATCTTTTAATGTTATGGTGATAGTAGTTGCAGGTTGTGAGGGAAGGAGGAGTATCTTTGTTAGAAATACTTCTGTGTTAAAAATAATGACATGTATTCTCAATGAATAAAACTTGTCTATTTTTATAAAGCTGTGTCAGTTCACCCCAAAAAAAATCACTGTATCAATTTAAAAAATCACAACACTTTTCTATATTTCTTGTTGTAAATCTTAATGTAAACACAGTTACACTGGGGAAAGAAAGACTTTTGCCAGAGCATTTTAGTTAGTTGGAGGGAAGGTGGATATGTCACATTGCCTAAAGGTGTGTTCAATTTAGGATTGTCTCTTCTTACAATATATCATTTTCTAATCTGGCTAAGCCAATGATCTTTCATTTCCTTTCACTTCTCTTTTACTTTCCTGACATTGTCCTGATCTGTTTAGATTTGAGTAATTTTTTTTTGCAGTAATGCTTCCAAAACTTTTACAATGCTGGTCCTTTGCTGAAATCACAATACATCAAGAAGTTAATGGCCTCTCAAACAAACTTTTTTCTAGATTGCAAGCCTTTCTGTGCAAAAGTTAAAGGAAGTTAGTTAAGATGTTTCAGGAGATCAATGCTGTAGCAGTGAAGAATGTTTCAACTATAGAGGGATTTACCGATCAAAAGGAAAAGCCAAACATTGTTCAGAGTTAAACAAGAGTTCTTGGAAGAGAAAGACTTATTTCTCACTCCAGTAAGCAAGTTGGCAGCTACATTCAGCACAAGCATAAATTTCCTGTAGGCCTTAAAAAACAGCTCATATGGCAAACATCTCATCAGTTCATTTGGGAGACCCTAAATATGCATAAATTTGTGCAGTGTGTCAAGAAATGTAATCAAGCTTTCACATCCTTCAGTCTGGCAAACATCTTATTAAGAAACGAGTGAACATACTTGCTCAGTGAGGTATAGAGGGGACCTCCCATGAAATCTCACTGAACTCCTCTTGCTTTTGTGAGGGGACCTGACAATTAGTTTCAACCCCTTTCTCAAATTTAATGAAAAGTGTGATTTTTCCCTTGTGATCTTAGGGGATCCTCTGAAAATTTTTCTCCCTCACCTCATGCCAGGTCTTTGGGCATCCACTGAGTCCACAGCAAGGGCTGCAACCCCCATGCAGCTCTTCCTCCTTGCACAAGGTTTTGCATGAAGGAGTGGGTGGAAGCCTGGGCTGGATTTACAGCTAAGTTTCAAGAGGGAACACTGTTATGAGCTAACAGATGTGTAAACATTTTTGTCTCCTATTGTCTTTCATTTTGTCTTAATAGGTATAATATATAAAAATTAAGACAAAAATGCCATATTAAATTGCCTTAAGAAAAGTTAAAAAACCATTATTTATTATATTGGTATTATAGTCATTATGATTTTTATGCAAGACTGTGTATAGAGAAGACAAGCAGTACCTTTGTAAACAAAGTATTCATAACCATAAACTCATAATTCAAGAAAAAAGAGGGGAAAAAAGAAGAAAATAATACTTTTCGGTGAAGATCTAGTTTGGTGCAAAAGATAAAATTTCTTGTTTAACTCCAGAGAAGAACTTGTTAGACTTGTGCTTTTGTCCAATAATATCAGTTGCTCAATAAAATATTATTTCTCTCTGTAACCCCAACTCACTGTTTTTGTGCAAGAGGAGTAAACCAGAAGTAATATAAAATAATACAACCAGTTTTCTGTTGCATGAATCAATTTATTGACAGCATAGCTACACTAAAAGTGAAAAGAGGTGTTTGTATTGCATTCAAATACACAGCAAAAGCACTGGGCAGCTTCTGCACGGCAAGCAGAATCTCCTTTCCATCCACTAGAGAGAGCTAGGGGACTTCGAGCGTCAGTGCAAGGCTCTTGGCATGGCACGCCTGTCACTCCTGCCAGGGGCCTGGGGCTCCCCCGCACTGCTCTGAAAATGTAAACAAACACATTTACAGACCTAGGCAGGTTTCTCTGTTTGAAAGCTCATTTTGTGTCATGTGTTGAATGACATGTTGGGGGCAGTGAAATAAAAAGTGGTGTTTTCCTTCTTTTATCCTTTTAAATTTGTTTGTAGGATACAGCTTATACATGCTACCTTTCTTCATCTTAATAGGGGTATTACAGCTTCAAATCTTACATCAGAGATATTTTTGTTGCCTTACCTGACAAAATAACTGGGAAAATATGTAAATTAACCATTGAAAAACACATCTTTTGAAATTTAATGTCTCTCATTATTGGACCTTTATTGCCTTGACATTAAGCAAATATTTTATGAAAACATGAAACTAAACATTATATTCTGAGATTTTGTGGGGTTTGGTGTTTTGGGTTTTTTAGGGTTTGGTGTTTTGGGTTTTTTGTGGGTTGTTTTGTTTTGGTTTTTTTTTTTTGGTTGGGTTTTTTGTTTGTTTGTTTGTTTTTTGTTTGGTTTTGTTTTGTTTTCCCTTGTCAGTTTTCTTTTCTTCCTTACAGAAGAATAGTATAAGATTGAATTGGGATCAAACAAGTAAAGCCCTATAGATACGGAATCCAAAAAGTGTGGCTTCTCTAGTGATGCAGCCGGAGCTAGGGAAATAGCTTTTCATTGATTTTTTTATACCATCTTAAGAAGTTAGGTTTTTTTAAAATACCATTTGCCATTACATTTTATTGAATTAAATAGAATGCTTCAAACTGCTCTATTTTGAAATTGTACTTGTCGCTTATGTTCAAAAAGTGCTTTCCCAGAAGTTGCTACACTTGCAAAGGCAAACGCTGGCACAATATAATTGCAATTAAGCAATCCATCTCTCTGAGAGAGGGCTGAGGCTGCAGGAGGCAGATGGAGGCAAGGCCCTGCCTGCAGTTAGCTGGCCTCCTCTTTGGCTCCAAATTATAAAGCTTTCGACAAGGCCATGAGAGCAACTAGGGACAGAACAAAAAGTAGACACTTGGGGGAAAATTATCAGCAGAATGCTTGAGAAAATGGAATATTCCTGTTTAACTATATTTGTTGGGTTTTTTTCCCCCTGCACTGAGTTTATTGCTTGAGAAGAACTGCATTCAAATGCCTGAGTAGGGAGGGATGGGAAGGGTAGGCATGTAAAGCCAAGGGGGTTAAACCCTTCATCTGTGGGTAAGAAGAGGGGGGAAAAAAGGGATAGATGAGAAACTTTCCCCTGAGAAAAAGTACTGAGTGATTAAGGAATCCAAGTTCCCTCTGCAGAACCCCATCATCCTGTATTTGAGGTTTTTTTCTTCCTTGTCTTTTGACTGGGTTACTTTGGTTATCTTGCTTGCTCTAGGGATGATGCTTCTGTAAACAAACCTGACAGGTTTTAAAGCAAGAGTTACAGCACATGGAGTGCAAAATGTTGAGGATGACAAAAGCAGATTCTAAATTAGGATGGATTTCCATTCCAATCTCTTCAGTGAAGAAGGGGAATGAACATTTTGTATTTCCCATGGTAGGTTCTGCACATTGTACAGTATTTCTTATGATCATAAAAGAAAAACTATATGCGACTGCTATGCAGTAGAAGTGTGGTCTCTTGCTGATAAAAGGAGAGAGCTTAATTGTGTTGTTCCTTGAAAACACAGATGTTTTCCAGGTATTTTCAAGTACAGTCTCACTCCTTGCATGTGGTTAACTTGGAGATAGAGCAAGATAATGACAGATAGCCACTGAAGTTTGTATTCCCAAGCCAGTGTTTCTCATATTGAAATTTTTGCTAGAATCACACTAATGAGTGTGTCAGAAAAGTTGAATCTCAAATATGTTTCTGTTCCTGTTGATATCACATTATGCTTTCAATCCAGGGACTTTATATACCACTTTATCAGTATCTTTATTCACTAAAGTACACCCACAAACCCAGAACAGGAATGGAACTAATGTTAGTATTGTATAAATCTTTTCCGCCCTATTCCTCCTGAGGGTTTGCCAGCATAAATTCCCTTTACAGCTTTTTTAGCAAAATCCTTCCCTCTAAAGAATCATGTGTACAAACACACATACACAAACTTCTGACACATCACAGAAATTTCTTGAACGAAGAAGCAGAGTATTTAACTGTAAGGCTAAGTGTTTCAGTCAGTAACCTTCAGGTTGGCAGGTAGAGAAGTGATGCAGGGCTTCCGCCTAAGGAAATTTACATCAGATCTTCTGCTAACACATATTTCTCATGTGAGAGGAGCAATAGTTTCCCATGTTAATTTACTAACATAAAACACTCTTCTACAAGCCAATATGCACTTATCTGTGTTTTGGTTCTCAGTATTTCATGAACTCACTAACTGCAAACTGAACTGCTGCTGCCAAGATCAAAGACAGTCATTTCCCTCATCAGTAGCTGAGATGGAGATGCTCTTTTCAGTGAATGAGTTCAGTATTTATTTGTATCATTTCCATCCATCTTTTCTCACAGACTTAGCCCAGAACCTGATGCTATCTATCCTCAGTGAGACTGCTGAACATACAAACTCTTTCTGCTGGTTCCAATTTGTTCATTAGTTCTAAATGAGAAAAGTGAGTCCTGTGTCCTGTCAGGCTTACCATTATATAGACAAACTAGAAATTTGACTTTCTTCTATTTTCTTTCATAAACATTCTAATATGCCTTCAGACATTTTTCCATATTTTCCCAATTTTCTGATTTGTATAATCACAGTTTACTAAACTATGCAATTCAGAGGACATCCTTGTGCACCTGTGGAAGAAAGCAGCAATGGAAAGAGTATTAATTTGACATGTAACATACTTTATTTTGCCAAGCTGTTTTCTCAAACTGAGTAATATTTTTCCATCTCTATGTTTCTTCTCTTGTTTAGTACTACTTTCCTTTAGATTTAAATCAATTTTGAATTCTCTTAAAAAAACCCACTGTATGGGAATCAATAACTCCCAGAATTCAGACTGAGCTGTTTTGAGTAATTCCTTTTCTCCATGGAACTAATTCTGCTGGGCATTATCTTCACTGAAGTTGAGGCATGTGGTTGGACTATGTCAGTCTTGGTCCTCCCTGTATGAAGTGGACATCAATAATCTCATTTTACATTAGATCTGCAAAGTATGTGTCTACCTCTAACATAGCTGTCCTGGTTCCTAGTCCTTCTTGATTTTCATGCATCTAACCTGTTCTGAACGCGCTGACTTTAGGTTCAGAATTAAGTGAATTGTACTCTAGTGTAATTATTTTCTCTCCATTCACTATAAAGAGATCCCACAAGGTCCAGCTCAAATTCAGACATTCATACTGTAGGTAACTTCATTTGGACAGATTAATCCTGCTAGTCTAATATACCTGTATATTTTATGTCTTATCTATGTGACAAGAATAATGCTCACTCAATTACACTCAATTGCTGAAGCCAATACGTAAAAACTCTGTCAGTACCATTACAGCTTCAGCAAACTCTATTTAGCACTTGTTCATTACTGAATTATCCACTACACATGTAAGATACCACAGCTTTCCTTATGAAGCCAAATGTATTCAGACTGGAGACCTGATATTTGGATCAATAATGGCAATTCAAATAAGAAGCGTGTTTCTTTTTAGATTATACATGTCCTGTTAAATTATCTTCTACTGCGTGTTGCTGGGAAAATGTCAGACAAGACATTAACAAGACAACAAGGCTGAAAATCACCCTGTTTTCCAAATACTGAAATTTTCAGCTAGAAGAGGCACTCCAGGGCAATTTTCTTCATTAGTCCTTGTCCAGAAACTTGTTCTTAATATTTATAACAATTTGCAACATCATAAAACTGATTAATCTTCATTAAAAAGCACTTTGGTTTGCTTATGTGTATCTTTTCTGTGGTAGTTCATGAAAAATAAATACATCGGGGCTTTTTCAGAAAGTGAAAAAGTTATTGTGTAGAAAACATGCAAAAGAAGTAGGTATTTTTGTCTTCCACCACATCTTCTTTCAATTTTTCCTAATACTTCACACTAATAAACACAAATTTAAAGATCTGTATTTATTTTTAAGTGTCTAGAACATGAAGCAAGCTGCCAAAATGTAATGTGGAATTCAACCTTTTTTTTCTTTAAAACAAAACCAGCAGAGGTGTCCAAGTAACCACACTATAAGCAAGTTGCTGTTGGCACTTCCCTAGTTGAAGTCATGGTGCTCATAACACCACTGTAGTATAGGTTCTGAATTTCCAGTTAAAATTATCACAGTTTGTGCTCACCGTGTTTCAGGTCTGTTTTTTCTTATGTGCTGGCAAAAAATATAGTCCAGTTAGCCCTGTCACTCCAGAATGCCTGAGTGTGTCTTAATGAATCACCATAAATATGCAGTATTTCACCCATGAGGCATGAGTGTAATGTTTCTCTCATAGGTATGAAAGATGCATTACAGCCTTTGAAGGTTTTTGGTTTTTTTTTTAAGATGGCTGAAATGTACACTTCATAAAGATAATGTGTTTTATTTGTTCTGTCAAGATTCATTTCAATTTTTTAATTCAACAAGGGAACTTTTACAGCCTGGCATTCTGTTGTGCCTGGGCGAAGCATGGACGAGGAAGGTACATGATGCAGAGGGTAGGCTGAGGGCAAATCTGTGCTATGAATTATGCTTTTTAAGTGTTCAAACATGATTGTCATAAAATGGACAATAAATTAACTGTCCACATTTATCAAGACAAAGAGAAAGTATTTTGGAAATGACGTCTTCCAAAGGTGCCATACTCTACTCCCAAAATGGGAGTACAAAGTAGCTCAGGGTTACGGAACTCGCTGGAAATCCTCCTGTGGCCTGTGCATAAGAGGAAAGTGCACACAACTTATTCTTTTAAAATGCTGTGAAAGTGTTTTTTCTTTTCACGTTCCCTGTGAGCCAACAGTGCTATAAATTATGAACCAAAAGCCTTAAAAGAACTCACTTTAGTGGCTGGCTTGATTGCAAATAGAAGAGAGAGATGTAGGATTCAGGAAGATTAATTTCCATTTTTTCTTCTGACCAAGATTATTTCTCTTTCAATGTGTATATCTTATGCTTTTTATTCCTGAGTAATTCTGGAACACTGGTTTCCAGATACACACTTTACAGAATAACAAGCAGCATTGCACAACAATGTAGCAGTACCTAATGCCACTCTGTGCTGGTTTGAAAACAAACCAGAGAGAGACTCCAAGTCAGAAATACAATTTAATAGGAAAAATAAAATAAATGCAAGAGTACAAAAAGAAACCACTGGCAGTCAGAATACAACCTGACACTCTGTTGGTCAGGGTATTGGTAGCAGTCCGATTCAATGGTGGCTGCAG
>VWZW01002476.1:264390-356731 GCA_013397115.1 Edolisoma coerulescens | reverse complement strand
GAGTTACCTCTGAGTCATGGGGCAAGGCCTTGATGGGCCCATTAACAGGAGATAATCTGGAGGGAGGAGGCAAGGAACACCGTCCCACCTGGTTTCAACAGCTCATGAAGATGGTAATAGAATACACTGCAACACAGGACACACTCCTACATATTAAAGTAAAATTTGATTTAAAAATGATTTCTGTTGTACTAAAATGAGGTTAATAGCTATATTTTTAGTAGGGTTTTTTATTCATTATGTATTTTTCTTTTATTTTCTACATTGATAATTCTAGGGAGGAGTGGATTTTGTTGACTTTTGTATAGCTCAACATGAGCTATACAAACAGCTTGAAACATTTTGCATGCATATGGTGATGTAAAGCATATATGAATTTTCTTACTTTCCTTTTCATTTTTTGTAACAATGTCTCTGCAGGTCTTTCAAGCAGTTTAAATGTTTTGGAGAAGAAATTGATATGTTTGATTTAAATAATTGGTTCTATGATTGATTAAATTGCAAAATAGAGCCAATTATTTAGCATTATATACTACTATTCCTGTTGATGTGGAAATACAATCTGTGAAAGGATAATCAAAATGATAATCAATTTTGATTAGGCCATACCTCCTGCTGGCTTCAAGAAAAGGCGCTTGCACAATTCTTTATTTTTCTGATATTGCTGTACACATTTGTATCTGAGAAAATTAAGACAATATTTCTTTGAAAGTCTTCTAGAACTGCTTCTAAAACTCTCATTTGAAAAACCTTTTTTGAATATTCTGGTTATATCCTGATGCCATATTCTAATTTGATGGGACCATCAGGATGTATTAGGAACATTATATATTTCAGAAATTCCAGTTTGATTTTTCAAAACAAATCACTGAAATTGAGATTCTGGAAGAACTAAAAGAAACTACGAGAGAAATGTAGCTTGCTCAAGAAACAGAAATACAGAAGAGAAATTTTTATCCACAGAACCTGTAGGGAAGAATAAGAATGGCAGCATGAGAGACCTTACTGTAATTAGGAAGAGGAAATGAGATTTCTTTTTCTGGTGTTTAAAAATAATATTTGAGAACTGTGTGAAGATATTCAGTTTTTTTGTCTACTGTTAGTTATCACTGAAAGCTGGGCTAAAACTCTCTTCATAGAAGTATTGGGGATAAGAAACCTAACGAATTTATTGAAAAAATTAATCTTGATAAACACTGAAAGCAGCTATGTAGCATAGGTGTCTGCAATGGCGAGGAACTGAATGAGACAATTAAAGAGAGCTCTTTCCAGCCTGTGCTCCTTAAGAAGCAGATTCATGTGTCATTGACACTAAAAAAATAAAAATACAAAATTTCAGCCTGTTGCAAAGCTCCTTTCTTAACAAGGTCTGTCCTAATCTCAGCTGTGTTAGCATACTCATCAACAACTCCTTTCAAAAGCAACTGTTTCTACAACACAAAAAACCCCTCTGTCTTCCCAGACCTATTTTTATACTGCACATACTGTTCAGTTCTTATGCAGATCATGACAGAGAATAATACATTTATTCTACTTGTTCATGTTATTTATCTCAATATCATAGGGGCTGTGTGACATGGATGATATAATAGTCTACATAGTCCAGAGCAGAGCCAATTTAAAAAGCAGACTTGGTTCCAGTTGGTCTACTTGGCTGGGATTTCAGAGCGGACTTTTCTCAGCCTGCTCTCCATGGTGTGTTTCTGCTGTGCACTTCTGCCAGCATGACTCACATTAGCTTTCCAGTCAGCCAACTCGGACAGTCCATTCTGCTAAAAACTAATGCAGAAAAATATTTCTTTCAGTAGGGCCAGTAGGATGTAGCCATGTACCTGATTGCGTAAAGGCTTGTACTGACACAAGGAAAAGACTGGGAACTCGTGGCCAAGAGTGAGGCAAGATTAACTTGGTTTAAACTAGTTTAAGCTTTCTGCAGAACAGCCAACTGATCTTAAAGGGACCAATTTTTTAGACATAGTTATTCTGACACTTTATTTTCACCTTTCTCTTGCTACAAAGGTGCTGAATTAGTTTGCAGTATTTTGGTATTGAATTTACCAGAGAGCCTGCAGACCTGCCACAGATAATACTGTCCATAGTTCCAATGGCAGTTTATTCAGCTTTCTATCAGTGGCAGCTACATCCAGATTCATCAGCAGTCATCATGCTCATAAAGAACAACAATAAATTTTGCATTGAAATGTAATTTTATCCTTTTGCTTTTTTTTTTTCTACTTTAATCAGAATAGAAAGAGACGGAGGGGTGAAACTGAGTATCTCTGATGTGTATGAATACGTCAGCAATTCTACAATTCTCACTCTGTAGGAGTAGAATCTATGTGTGTGCACTATGTAGAATACAGATGTCAAAATCCAGTGAAATTTGTTATTTACCTTAGGCATTAGCCAGAAGTACTACAATCGCATTCAGAAGCCCCTTCACAAGAGAATTTTGTCCAGTTGTGCATTTTCCAGTTGTTGGTTTTACAAGTCAAAGTATAATTAAACACCCAACTCTTTTCATATCTGAATGTAAGCAGAATACCAAACCTTTTTATCTTGCTCTAATATTAACTAATTAACTATAGTATTTTAGATTGTAAGAAAGGATGGCATTTATAACTGAGATTTTTCAGCGCATCAGGCAATGAATAGGTCTTTTATCTAGGGTTGAAGTGCAGCAGAACTAAACTGCTAAGAAATAAAATTAATTATGGATACATTTTTCCATATGAATGACTGTCAAAACCAGATTGTGTCCAAAATAAAAGCAAATATTCTTCTTAATTATTTAGTAGAAGTGTTGGATGTTACTGCTTTAAAACGCCCTCAAGTCTGAATGTTTATTTTGCATTCATTAAAGACTAAATTTATGAAATTAAATTATTTCGAAATTGAAATGTCTTATTTTCTTATATTCATGTAGAATACTCTGGGTCACAATTACCAACAGATATACACATACGAAGCAAAACTAATGCACTTTTGGGTTTGTTAGCTCGAGATTTAAATTATTACCTTGCATAGAGAGTCTAAATTCTTTTTTTTCTATATGACAAAGTAACAGAAAATATTTGTTCTTCATGCAAACACTTCTCTTAAAGCCTACTACAGGACAGAAAGATGTTTTAAGGACAAGATCTAATTATTCAATAACTATTGGATATTCCCACAATCTTTATTTAGTATCTGGGATGTCAATAGGGATACCTTTGTTTCTGTGTTTTGGAAGCACTGAGAAACTTTGTTCACATGAAAGTTTGTTATATTAGGGATGATTCAGGACAGAAGTTTTCCATGTGAATTTTGATCCTTTTTAATATTTTCTAAAATTGTCTTTCTTGGCTTTTTTGTTCTTCTGTCTGACAAATATTCAGAAAATTCTTCATAAACATTTGATTTCTGAGTGAGAAACATGGTTCAGATTTTTCTTCTCACTAATGTCTCTGTTGGGCTTACTCTGTTGCAGGACTGGTTTTTTCCTAGGGAAAGCTGAATGTGTCTGCTCTACACGGTGGTTGCCATTGCATCTCCGTGTAGCATTGGATAACCAAATCTGCCAGCTTGAAATCACACTCAGCAACAAAGCCCTGGCATTCAAAACTAATAAGTGAAGCCCATTCTGTCCTTGCAAAAGCCAAAATAGTCACAAACCTTTTAGCTTCTTTATAAATCAACAGTGACTAGAAGGTGGAAATTGCAGCATTCCAATAAATTGAAAAAATAGTAACTGCTAAACATATGGAGTCTTGCTGTTTGCAAAACATACTGTATAATTTTCTCAAATTGCTCTCTCTAGCAATAGAGTTATAAGTTCTGTTTTCTAGAGCATAATATCCTCCATATTCCACTATTTTTTAACCTTGCCACTGCTGGACAATTTAAGCTAAGAACCTTTATTTATTTATGGACATAAGCATGGTCCTGTATCCTCCTCTATGGGTCTCAGGCCTCTGAATCAGTGTAGAGATAGATCATATGTGTCATGGGGAAAAACTACTCACCTCATGTGGTTTAAATCAAATAAGGATTAAAGTGGTTTGTTGATTTATTAATGACAGAGGTAACTGCAACTGGCAATCAGTGAAATGGCAATCAGTGAACTGGCAATCGGTAAACTATACTTTCAGGATCAATATTGGTGACACAACAGATAAACCACAGTCCCAGATGCTTGAAAAACATTAATACAGCCCTACAGATTTCCAAACGCCCTTCCGTAGGTAATGCCCCCCTACACTTCCATGCACCCTTGCACCCTCTGGCAGCAAAGGCAACCTCCCTCCCTTCTGTGTGGCTGCAGGTCCCCTGTGTGGTGCCAGGGACAGGTGACCCAGGTGTCCTTATGTGCCTGCTGAGCAGGGGTGTCCCCACGCCCCCTCACTGTGGGTCACTGCCAGGTGCAGGTGCTCCTGCACCCCACAGGGACCTGCTGAGCCCAGCCCAAGGATGGGGATGTCATGGGGGGATGGCAGTGCCATCAGGGATTTTCCACTCCAAGGCCTCTATCAACACCTTATAGAAATTTCCAGTTCTTTCATACTGCTTTGCAGACAGTTTCAATAATCTGTCTCTAATTTCGTAGCTACTGTTTGATCTGATTCACGATTGTCCTGAAGTTCATCCTTAGCGTTATCAATTTGAGGGAAAGCCTCTCTCAGAGGGGTTTGGCTGTCCCTTCACACCCACTGTTCCACACTCCCATCCTGTATTTGGCATAGTTGTCAAGCAGTTGGTAGTAAGGGGTCTGGTTAGTGACCTCCCTGTCTTTACCTTCCCAAGGAGCTTTTTCATCTCACTTTCTCACTCTGTCCTGTCGAGGAGGGGGAATTTTTTGGTCACATGTATGTCCAATAACAGATGCATTTATTTATGACATGCGTGGCCATTTATAACTTCTATGTTTCCTGGCTATTTAAAAAAAAAATTCTTTTCTATTTTGAAAAAACAAATACATCTGCAGTCCATAATTGTGGGGAAAAAACTTGATGTCCACCTCCCTGGACAGGCTAATTGGCTCATCATTCATAAACACTTGAGAAGTTATATGACACAATATAAAGGTATCATATCATACACACACATATAGAGAACATATTTTCATAGAGGTGGTTTACAAAATTTTTTATTTAAGAGGTGAAGCCTGGATATTCTTCCCTTGTGCCTTTACACTTCAGTCTGTAACTTGATATATATTTAATTTTCTGTGGGTTTGGACTTGCTTGTGCAGTGTGTTTTGTGGATGCTGATTCCAAGAAGCAATTAATAGACACGAACCTCCTATCAAAAGATACTAGGGTGCAAGGTAAGCTACAAGAGAGCACAGAGTTGGTCTTGAAGGAACACTCAGCTGGTTTGAGAAATAGCAAGGAGACAAACTGCTGATCTGATTGTGTGTTTTGGAGGCAGGTGTAAAAGAAAAAGGAAGAACAGAGGTTGTTGTATTCTATGTGTCTAACTTTGCTACCAGCTGAACATGAGACACTTTCTTTTTTCTGCATTTTAAATTACATTTTCCTATTATCCAGTGCTGTAACTCCTACAGTTGAATGTGTTGGGAGAGATGAAACACTTGGGTACAAATCTGAACACATGCTGCATATGCTTGTGCAAAATGGAAATCAGGCAACTATGTATGTTTTGTTCTGTACAATTTTCAAGCATTATAAAAACTTTTGAAAGAATATATACATCTGAAGAACTGGAGGAAAAAATGGAAAGACAAAAGGCTATATGATTTCATTGAGATTCTCTCTTAATTTTTAAATATATTGACACAGGAATTATGTTGAAAGAGAGATCTTTGTTATTAATTCAGTCTTTAAAATATCAGCTAAATTTAACTAATTGCTAAATTGCTACATTTAAATGTATTTTGTGCAAGGTGTGTTAAAAATCATGCATATGATCCTTCTGATTGGTATTTTAATTCTAATTTACATTTTACATTTTAATAGGCCATAATTAATACTTCTCAGAATTTTGTGGAGGGCTGAGATGTGATTAGAAAAGTCTTTTGATTGGCACAGTGAAATTCTCTGAGTTGGGAAAAAGACACTACATTAAGGAAAAGCTGATTATTTATTAGTTATCTAAAGGAAAGGAAATTTTAGCAGGATTTCCGTAAGACATTTACTTCCAGTAGTTGCACCAAATCTGAATGTTTCCCTTGGATAAAGGGTTCATTCACCAGTTATCCAGGGGCTGACAAAGTTTCTTCTAGTTATAGGAACTTCTAAGTCTTCTCAAACTTAGACAGACTCATCCTTGCTTTTTAAGCTATGACCTTACCTACTTGCCAATTTTCTCCAAATCCCCATTGAGTCCTGCTGTGTCCTCTAACATCTGGATCACTCATTCCAGAGATCTGAGAAAGCTTGGAGTGCCACTGTGAAAATAAAAAGGTCCTTTTTCTTAGCTGATAGCAGAAGGCCGTCAAAAAGTCCTTGTAGTCTAGGGAAATAAATTAAAGTGCTTCACCTGCAAAAAAGAGTTTTAATTTAGCTGCAGCACTTAGCACATTTTATCATTTATTTTCCTTCACTCCTTTATAAAACTCATGTTCTATTTTAATTTAAAAAGGTAGATTGTCTTTACTAGCCAGAACATTTGTCTTTGCAGGCTTCCTTTGAGTTCACTGAGAAAAAGCATTTGAGTACAAAATGCAATTTTGTTTCACACATCAGACTGTGGCCTCATTTTCCGACTGACAGCAGAAGTCATATGGTCCCATTAGAACCGGTAAATAAAAAAGTGGCCCTATATTCCTGTAGAGACATAGTCTGCTGCCATAGAAGGACCCCAATGCAAACAGCAAGTACTTTTCCACCTTCTGAAAATGTATTACAAGAAATAAAATGGCCAGAGACATTATGTTCTAAGACCATAAAAGCAGGTGCAACTTACCAAAGCCAAGCACCTAACTGCACCATCTGTGCTACGGAGACATTCTCAAAGCAAGTACAAGAGCAAATATTGCATGGATCCATTGGTACGTGAATGGACCTTTAGTAATCTGTGGTGCCATTTTGGCTTTGCACAGAAAGCAGGCGTGACTCCAGTATTCCAGTCCCAGAGAAATTCCCGCTGAATTCCTGTCAAAGCAGACCTGCAGAGTGAGGTGAAAGAAACAGAGCAATGAAGTTAATTGTATTTGTCTGATTGTAACCCCTAAAACTCACTACATAGCCATCTGAGGAAACTCCAGAGTTTTATTTTAACAGAGTCTTTATAACAGATGCAGTTCTTACATATGACATATTTTCAGACATAATCTTTGTGTGGAATAATAATAATAAACAAATAATAAACCCTAAACAATTAGTAATAACAACCACAACAACAACAACAATAATAAAAAACTAGAACTACTCAGAAACATTCTGGAATCAGACAAAAAATATTTTTCCTTTTTATGAAGACAGTGTAAGGATTTTTTAGAGTGCCTTGCAAGCTGCATTTTCTCTTTTCTCCCAGGAATGCCATGCTCACAGGAGGTATTAGGAGAACACTGATAAAGTCACTGCTTTCCAGCATTACAAAAGCAGTTTGTGTCCCATGAAGAGGAGCTGTAGAAGCTACTGTGCCTTTGATGGGATTCAAGAACCCTCTATTTTCTCTCAGCCCCTTTCTTACTCTGCTTTTGCCTAGAAGTATATTTAGTATCTGGTGACAATATATTCTAAAAAAATGTTGTGCAAAACCACTACTTGATAATATTTATTTCATCATAAAAATACCTTTCTCCTGGTAACAGGTAAAGCCCAAACCCTGTATTTAAGATTGGAAATATCCCAATTTGGAGTTGAAATGTACCTAAGTATACTGCTTATCAAAGGCAGGTAGGGAGTGGCAAAAAACCACTTTATTTTTGTCTCTATTAACAAAAACTGATGAACAGCTGTACCAAGTAACAGCCTTTACAATTAGAAGTCTAAAGAAGGGATGCATTAGGAAAAGGATATAAAAAATGTTTCCTGCAGGAGCAGGTATTACAAACAGATGTTTGCACTAAAATACAAAAGTATAAATTGCAGAATCAGACAAACTGAAGAGTGAGATGGATTCCAGGATATAACAGTGTAGGCTGTATACAGCTATGAGGTCCATGAAAATCCAGCAAATCTTCCAAGTCAGCCACCTGAAGAATTCTCAAATAAAGTTCTTTTGCCTGTACAGCAACCACCAGGTGAGGCCTGGAATTACTTTCCTCCTTTTCCTTCTTTCTTTTCAGCCAGTGGATAAAAGCAGATTGCACCCTGCACAATACTGGAGTGAGCTGGGCTGTACTGACTGCTGGAAAAATGCACTGCTCGGTTAAAAATTCATTCCTTATGGAAATAAAATAGTTTCAATGGAATTATAATAGGTCCAAATGTGTCCCAGGCTATTTGATCTGTCATAAAGAAAGGTTTTAAACTTTGAAAAAATACAACTTGGTGGGGTCTGAAGGTCAGGCAGGGCTGACAGGATCAATTTATAGCAAGAGTCGTGAGAGGTTTTTGCTGAAATTGATGTGAAGTAGAGCACACAGACAAAAGAGAAAACAACTCTCTTTTCCTAATGATAGTATTGAGCTTTGAAATTAGGCAGGTAGAGAGAGATCCCATGCAGATTTCAAGAGGATGCATGTCCTGGTACCAACTCACACTTCGAATTGCCATGGAGTTGAAAAATCACTACGTTTAACATTAAGTTGAGCTTAACAAAGACAAAGCTACCAGGCAGCACAGCTATTAATGCTGAGCTGCTGTGCTGCATTTAACAAACCTAAAGCATACAAACATCAGTAACTACCCTTCTGTGTTTTCATCTAGTTGTTGTCAGTACAAAGGGACTTCCGTTCTTGCTGATGTGCATCCGCCAGAGCAGGGAGCCCATTTAAACTAAAAATGGGGGCTCTGATTTAAATTATCTTTTAAAAATTAACAGACTCTAATTTCTAACTTAAATTTTAAAGAAAATTGAGAAACAAGCCCAAATACACCATTCTAAAGTTACAATGATGTATTACACCTTCCATGTTGCTAGTGTTGTTTTAGCTGAAAACCAGATTTGTACCTAGCAAAAGACTAATAGGGAGATGGCACATCATCATGCCTTAGATTGTCTTTAATTTTCATTGGAAAAGTTGCGTCTTTCTGCATGCCCAAATCCTTTTTTTTAATAATATGATAAATTAAATTCTCTTTAGTTTTATATGAGAAAATTTTACTGAAGCAGGCAGTTCTCTAGCAGGACAAAACAGTTTATGGAAATGGACAAGGATAATGAAAAAGAGGATCATGCACATAAATCATTGTCATTAGGGGTTAAATAGGATGTGTAATGACCTGTGCAGGTGTTAGAAATGCAAGCTGATGCTGTGTGAGTCAGCTTGGTTGATCCTTGCAGACAAAAATATTCAAGTTTTGAAAAATATTGTCACAAAAATTGTCCCTGTTGTTGTGTTGTTACATAGTTCGAGACAAACACCTGGAAATGTCAAGTGGTGGTATTAGACCAAAAGTAATTGAAAGAAAAACTGGAGATATGGTTAGGTCTCTGTCAAAAAAATGTAGCATCATTTTGAAGTTTCAGCTTAGCTAGAGGACAGCAGACCAGTCAGCCTGTGGAGAAAAACCTTTCTGGTAAAGGTGTTCCCAAAGCATTATCACCATCTCCTTTAGCTCCTTCAGTGCCTGAGGTTGTTCAAGAGCTCCCTATCCAGGCCAGTGGGAAAGGTGCCAGTTTTCTAAAAATCAGATTTGTTCCTGAAGTAATTTAAAATGCTGACAGGCTGTGAACAATTGAACCTAATTTTTTGTTTTCACTGCAAAACAGCATTTAAGTAATGTCAGCAAAGGTCATTTCCTGGAATTAAGTCAGTTAAATGCCTTAAATGTTTTTTAATCTTTATTCATAATGCCATGTGCTGACATGGTAATGCTATAAAATGTCAGTGTGGGTTTTGTTAAATATATTGTAGAGAACAAAATCTGCCACCCATTCACACATGGTCTGGAACCAACTATCCACTCTCTACATCAATCAGTCTACAGGAAATACAAACTTTGCAGATGGTGTGTGCTTTTACATTATGTTCATTGGACTATTTTGGAATTCAAAGGTGTTTGAAATCTGGGACTGCTTCTTGTTTTGATTTTTTTTCATGGCTCTCCTTTCCATAGATCAGTTTGGCAGAATAATTTGTTTGCTTCTACAGGTGAATGAATTATTTTCCATATAAAAATATATCTTGGGAAACAAGTATTCAGTATGCTTGCTAGGCTACGATGAAGGAGAATGCTAGGACTGTGGTCTGAGAGGAAGAACTCTATTTCCATGTGTCTGTACCATGTCTAATATTATGATGGTCTCATGTTGTGGGAAGACGACTGGGGGTAAAATTGTAGAAAACTAGGCAGTCATACTCACTTTCTAGCAGAAGTTATAACAGTACAGATGTTACCCAGTGAAATGCAGTTGCCGCTTCCTGGATGGAATGCAGCTGGCGTGCACAAAGTCTATTCCACCATGATTCCCCACACAACACAGCCTGCAACTCTAGGCACCTGCTGAGAGGGACAGGACGGAGGGTGGAGCGGAATGGAGACACCGTGGCCAGGCTCTGTCATAATCCTTGCAGGTGGGGGACTTGATGTTTCCATGCAGCCAGTAAACCACAAAGTACCTGTCAGCCAAGGGAGATAGGATATGTCCTGCTGCTGAATCAGCCACTGCAGTGAAATCGCTCCTCTCAGGTGAACTTGGTTCATTTTAACCTAATTGTAACACTAACGCACAGCTCCATCCCAAAGTTACCCACTTGCAAGGCACAACCACCCCTCCCTGAGCATCCATATTTCCTTGACTATATCTTAGGATCGAAGTGAGAGAATTTTACAGCAATCAGTAACAAAAGTATGTAAGACCAGAGTCACTCAGGCTCCTCCTAAATGTAAAGAAATAGTATAAAAGTAATCTTAGAATAGGGAGAAGTTAAGGAAAACTCCATCATACCTTCTGGGATTAGTTGACAGCTTGAACCTGTCTTCTCCCCTGCCTCAGGCCTCTCTCCCAGCTTATTGAGTAAGAACCTCACCCTATGCAGCATAAATTATTACCTTGAGCTAACTCATTGGTGATTAGAACTTGTCTGTATATTGTGTTACATTCGTTTTTGCAGTCAGTCACTATCAATGGCAACCATCAAACCTTAACCTGTCAGTTTTCTATTATCAGTGTTATTCCTATAACTATTATATTCTCTCTATATATTATATTATACTCCTATATTCTATTAACGTGTTATTCAGTAAACTGTTTATCCTGAGTTCTTCAAAGGCGCTAGCAGTCACCAGGAGTGGATAACATACTCAGCAGGAGTGGGGGCATCTGGAATGGTTGTCGCTCTTTCAAAATTGACTCCAAAATGTTGTTGTTGCATGTCCCCAAACAAGTTTGTCGAAGCAGCAGACTGTGAGTGGAGTCCCTATAACGGGCTGCAAGCCTTTCATTTCTGATGGGGGAATTCTGAAAATGTATGTTGCTAACAATAATGGGATAATTTTATTCCTAGTATCTTCAAATTTCCCTTTTCTTCATTCTTCCTGCTAGAAAGCCTGGGAAACCTGTAACTAAGGAGAAAAATAGATTTCACATTTGTTCTTTTTTTTCCATGAAAAAATTTCAAACAATGTAAAGTAAGTTTAAGTAATTTTCATATTTTTTCTACCTGATGTTCTATACTTTTCCAGTAGAAGTAATACAAAAAGTGAGACAAAGTACAAACCCAAGCATTTAAAACTACATGCTCCAAAGCAAATGAAGTGTGGAATGGTCTAAATTGATTTTTCTCTTGAGTAATTAAAAGGACAAACATTTAAAATTAAATCAAGACTTCTAGTTTTCCTCTACAGTACTTCTTTAGTGCTCATTTTCTGATGATTTACATTATTTAGGATTTCACCTTTTTTACACCGAGCAGAAGTGCAGACATGCACTAAGGTCACATTATGTTAGGCCATATGTATGATTTAGAAAAAAAACCCTCAGCTCCTAATCCAAATAGACTTTAGCCTAAATAGTAAAAAGAAGAAGAGCCATGAGAAAGTCCCTGTTCAGATGCCCTGTGTGACCTTAAGAAGGCCATTTTAACCTCTCCATTACTCAGTTCCTTACTTGTTTAATATGGAGGAACTACTTCCATTTTTCACTGATATGTATGTATAAGATCAGTTTTGATTCTTTTTTGAGACTGTAGTTATAACAGCTTAATAAGGATTTATTGTCTAAACATGTAGGTCAGTACTGACTCTGTACCCAGTATTGAACCCTGGCTCCTGAAGCTTTCTGTCCCTTGCCTACTTAAATTCCTGTTAATTTTTGTCTTGAACATCATTATTAAAACTTCCTTTTCCAACGAAACTTAAATTAAAGCAGGTATTTTTTCCAGGGAAAAAACCAGTCATTGTCATCATGGTCACGTGGAGAACCATATAAATATAATGTAAATGAACCCCAGATGCCTTTCACTTTGAGGCCAACTCCTTTTACCTTTTTCAAAGGGAAGAGAGTTACAAGTACATTTGTCATATCCTGCAGAGCTCTGCACACAGTCATCCAGTTTCTCAAATAATATTCAAATTAGCTTCAAGCCTTGCAATTACATTTTCCCCAGAAGTAAAGTAATGAAATTTTTATCTTAATTTTGCTTTCCCATCTATGTGCTTCATGCTGTATCCTTCACATTAGACTTTAGGATGGAGAAAATTATTAAGTCTGGAGTTATCATTGAGGAAATGTACTTTGCTGCACCACACAGTTCAATTTAGATTAGGAGAATGAAAACAGTGTTTGGCAGAAATGAAGAGAGGAATCTAGTTTTAAGACTTAACACACTAAATGAAAATTGCATGCAGAATGGACGAATAATTCTGAAACATCTGTAAAGATATTTTAAATGCAATCAGCAATTCCCACATCCTCTCTTTGCATATAGGGAATGTGTTATCAGATCTTTCACGTAACTCCTGCCTTGTTGCTGGACCCATAGAAAGTAGTACTGTCAGAAGTGCCAAGCTTTCAGCAGGCCCCGCTGGTTTCATTGGGAACTTCTGAACCAATAATCTTCTGAAAAGCAGGTCAGTGACACTTCACTTCCATGTGTGGTCTGCCTGGAACCTCTGCCTCAGTTCAGTAACTCTTTGTGGGATTTCAGAGTTAGGACGCAAGGTCTAAGACCTTTATTCAGCATAATATATATATGTATCAGAACTAGACCTCTGTAACCCTGCTTTGAAAACCTTGACCTATGGATTTGTTCATCTTCAGAAGGAATGAGATGAATAAGTCACACTGAATTCTTTTATATTCTGTCACATCTGATGTGACCTCTGGAGTTATTATTTCATGACGGATAAGACCAATCTCCTTCTCCTGTGTCAAAATATCAAGGAGAAACTATTTCCCCAAATCTATTTTTCAAATACAGGCTCTTTTCTTCTCATATTCCTGATAATTTGAATATTATGTATTTACAGGGTAAAAAAATTAGCTAAAATGTATCATAACATTGCAACAACAGTAAGAACAGTAGCAGAACCAAAGTTAGAAGCCCTGAGAAGTCCCTTTGAAAGGCTACATTTATAGACCTCTTTACTTCAGATTTTTTCCAATGTTTCTATTTTAATTGTAGTTTGATGATGGTTCTTTACCTAATTCTATCATACAGAGATGTAAACAGTATGACAATCTCCATTTAAAAAAAAATATTTATTGAATTTGGCCCTTATACTGATGGCAATGTTTGTCAAAACCAACGGACAAGACAAAAAACAATTCATTTTAAAAAAGTAGCATAAAAGAAGCAAACAGAAAGAATAACATTATCTGGTCATACTGACACCAAAAGAGACAAGAAAAGTAATCTAATCAGCTGTCTGAAGAATCCTGTGAAGCAAAGAAATAAATATGAATGTTGTCCAGACTAATTTAGGACAGAAAGTTAATAGAGATGAATAACAGCTCTTTCTGCACATAGTCTTTTAGAGGTTTTCAAGATACATCACTTTGTCTCAACCAGTGGCACCAAAATTGGTCCAAAGCTTAAAAGATGTAATGTAACTAATTACTATTTCCACACTAAGAGAAATCACACTTGTCTTACTGCAATTTTAAAGGCAGACTTTTATTTGATTTCATTAATTTGTTTCCAAGATTCCCAGACTTGTAAATGTGACTATAATGTATCAAATACATTATGCATCAAAATTTGCAAGAATTTGCAAGTGGAAAGTCATTCATCACTACAGCCCAGGATGAAGGTTCCACTCAACCAGTCTGCTAAATGTATTTCCTTGTCATATGCTGACTTCATCCAGAAACAAAAATCAACAACTAGGAGAACAGACAGCAAATGGTGATGGGAGAGTGTATTGCCAGGAACTGACTTGGAAAAACACTGGTCTGGGAACCAGCTCCATCCTAAACTGTCATATCACCTTGGTAGAGGAAGGCTAGGGAAATGTTGCATTGTAATGATCTATAAAACAGGGTGTAAAGTGAGGGAAGAAAACATACTGGTAATTTGTAATTATTCAGGGTAATGAGACCAGGGTGAGTTGTGAAGAATTACAAAGGACTTTGTGAAATATTATGATTAGGTAGTCAAATAAGAGATGGGAATCCATTTTATGCAAAATAATGCATTAGTAGAAATGTGCTGTTAGCAGTTTGGAGGGACATTTGAGGCTCTGTCCTATAGTTTCTGGAAAACAACAGATCATTCATGCCATGAGAATAAATTTATTTATTCCCCCCATCCCTCTGTCCTGCCTGCTGGTGCCGTTTTGATCCCCTCATTCTAGTAAAAGACACATTAAGAGATTCAGAGAAAGCTGATGGGAATGATCAAAAGTAGGAAACAGTTTCTGCGTGAGGCAGGACTCGCTGAGTCTGCTGCAGCCCAGACAGAGCTGATGTAGAGGGGATATGAGAGAGATGGGAAGAATTATGGGAGACACAGAGAGCAGGGTTAGAAGCTGTTCATTACCTCTGTCAGTGGAAAAAGCAGGGCATTGCAGAGAGTGTTGCTCCCATGGAAATCCTTTCCAAAGGATTTTGAGGAAGTGGATTCACAGGATACTTAAAAAGTTCTTGGAAGAGAGATCAGTTAAGGAGAACACGAGTCTCGTGATCCCCTCTCAGCATAAAACAGGCAAAGGCTGAGTGGGAGATACCAAAAATGCGTGCTTTGTTTTTCCTTTCCCTAGACTCGTGTTCAATGCTACAGCTGGGGACAGGATAATGGTGGGTCGTTTTTCTCACCCAGTACAGTCATTTGTAGGTGACCAGGGTTTGATGTAAAGTTGTAAATCTTATTTCTGCAAGCACAATTTCTAATCAAGGATGTACAAAATTGAAGTGATATGTGAATGAGGTCAGGTTTTCTTTATTCTCTGAGACTAACAGTGTGTTTATTTAAATTCCACAGGAAAAAATTTGGAAACAATTCTATTCAAATATAAAAAGAAATTAATTATTTAAGGTGCTGCTCAAACACATGAAATGTAAAGCATTTTAAGTGGAAGTGAATTTTTAAATCTTTGAATACCAAAATCCACAAATGTTTCCAAATAGTGCACAGGAAAAATGTTTGGACCAGTAAATTATCACTCCAGACCAAATGACAATCTCATGAAAGTTGTGCAAAGTCCTCTCCTTGCCTGTCTGATTTTAATGCAGCTCTGGTTATTTCTGATGAATAAATAAGCAGATACATTCATACATCAAATATTATTACATATAAAGATATTATTACTACTTATAGTACTAGTAAAAAAAATCGAGAGTCTACAGCTGCAAAATGTTTAATTCAATAAGTTCCTTGGATTATTTTAAACAGAAGGTGTGATCTCTTAAAGAATGTAAAATTACTTCTTGCAGTAAATTACTGAAAGTCCTCGATTCGACGCCTGAGGTATTACTTTTGGGACATAAAAATACAAAGAAAAACATAAAGTCAGACACCTGAAGAATATTTCTTTAATTTCTTGCTGCCTGGAACATCTGTCTTCTACCACAAGCAGAATTATATACCTTGTGTTTCCATAGCACACCATTTAAAAAGAAGTCAGTAAACAAAACACTACTTGGAAACTTTAAACGTAACTTTGCCATATGCTGTCCGATTACAACATTTCTTTTGTTGTTCTCAACTCGATGAATTCACTGAGCAAGAGTTTATTGGCAAGCTACCAGATCACTAGCAATTTCATTTGTTTAGAGATATTTATAATTTCAATTATTTACATGCACTACACTTCAACTGCCAGAGGTATTTAGACTTTTAAATGGGGCCCAGAAGGATCATTTTGATAACACTCAGATGATTAGCTGAACAAAGGCTCTTTTTCCCTTAATTGGTTGCAGGCACAGAGTGTAATAAAGTCCCTTTATGAGCTTGTCACTGAATTGGGTACAAATGATGTAGCAATATTACACAAATTAGCTGGAACTAAAATCCCCTAATACAGAAGTTGTCTTTTTCTTTCTCTTCTTAATAGAGTGTCTTAGTAACATATTCTAAGCATAGAGGCAAAGACTATTAAAAACAAACCTCTTAGGAAATTGTGAAAACCACAGAGTGAATCTAGCAGGTGGCAGCTCTGCATCTATGTTGTCTCCTGGTTTTAGTTCACATCTATTTAAATATTTCTTTTATATAAATTCACTGCACATCTCTGAGAATAAACCCTCATTGGTGGCTTGCCAAATCCGATGTGAGTGATTATTGTGCTCTAGATGACAAATCTGAGTGACATGCAAGAATATCTTGTGTGGTCATGTCCATGGCCAGAGTAACTCTGCCAATAGAATTAAATTTTTGGCCCCAAATTTATTTTTCTATGAAAGGGGCAGATTCAGCAACAACTGACTGAAGTACTTTCTAAGTGTGTTAGTTTCTTCAGTCTCTTTCATCTCTTCAAAATTATGAAAACTTCATTTACTTTTAAAATAACTTTACTCATCTACAGAGGGATGGGAATATAGTTTTAGCAACACACTCGCAGACAAACCAGCGTGCAGAATCTTGCAGGTATGATCCCCCCTCATGTGCAGATTTTATATGATTGCAGTCTTCAGATTTGCTGCTTGGGTTAATGGCTGGTTTTGACATAAGCGTCTTTCCTTCCTCGTATTATAATAACTTCATTGTTTCCTCAGGACTCTCTCATCTTCTTTGTATCCATTTCTGATTTTATGCCTGGGTGGCAAGACCTTTCAAGTAAATAGACCTTGAAAAAAATACACAGTGACTAACAGAAAGGGGCCATGATTGCTGTAGTACAGAGAAGAGATGATTAACAGAAAAAAGTGATTGAGGTGTTAATGTATTTTGAGTGGAGTGTAGAATAGCCAGCTGCTGCTGACTACTAGTGTGGTAAAAAAGGCATTCAAGGAGCTACAGCAGCACGCAGCTCCACACAAAAGCCCAGAGGTTAGCTGCGGCGGTCTCTCTCTCTCTCTTCCAGGGCAGATACTCGCAAAAACAGGCAGAGACCGAGCTCCTCACCCGAAGGGGCTTTCTCCGAAGCAGTTAGAAAGGTGCACCAGCAGAAACAAAGAAGTAGAGGGGACTCCTCGTTTGATGGTCCACAGGCAGATCCATTCCGTGAAAGGACAGGGATGGAGAGCTGGGCCTGAGGGGTTTGCAGTGGGTTTTATATGGGGACCAGGGAAGGCGGGGTTAGGGGATACAACCAATAGGATGGGGGATGAAAGGCGGGGCTTACAGAACTTGGGCCAATGGGGATAACACATGGGAGGGGCTCGGAGGGAGAACCAACGGGCTGTCGAGTGTAACAGAAGTTTCTAGAAACGATGAATATTAATGAGGGAAAAATGAACATTCATAACAATCTGCATAAAACCAGGAAGGGGAAACACAAACCAATAACATCAAACTATGCAGATAACTGAACTGGGGGATTGTGGGTTTCACCCTAACCACAAAGTGAAACCTCAGGTTTGAGCTCTCGACCACCACACCTTGGGGCTGGTCTGAGTGGCCGGAGCAACTCCAGCTGCTTGCACTGCCACAAGGAGCTGAAGGATATGGTCGCGTTTTCTCTATTTCTGCCGAAAGATCAGGTACTTAGTGGTAAAGTTCTCATGGAAGCACAGAAAAATCCAATACAGCCAGTGGAGAGACTATGGAAGCTCCAGGTCTCCAGAAGGAGCACCTGTCTGCCAGAGTGAGGGGGGCAGAAACCGCTGCTGCAGCCCTGCAGGGACACCTGGTCCCTTCCCAGCTTTCCTATGCACGTCTTATATCAGTGGCAAGGATTTAACTCCGTGTGCATTTTGGGTGGGAGGGCAGCACTGAACACCAATGACCCTCACAGCCTGGCTGCTACTTGATGCAAAAACCTGCTGTCTTTTTACTGGTGGGTACTCACAGCAGTGAGTAAGTCTAGTGTTATGGTATGGTGCATATGCTGGAAAAATGGTCATCATGGAGGCACGTTCACTTTTACTATGAAAAGGAATTTGAGAAAAAAGGAGATTTTCCTATTATATCATGAATTTCACCATCTCCCAGCAAAGACTGGCTGAATAGAAAGAATGTAATGAGAAAAATATACCTAAATTTGTCCCTTTAAAACGAGGGAAATTATTTTATTTTCATTTTTTGTCTCAGATTTGTTGCATAATGTTCTAAATATACTAGAGGGTCCAAGGGAAAACAAAAAAACCAATGAGATTTTATTTGAGGATACAAAGCAAGGCTTCATGGAAATTTAAAGGTTTTTTGCAGTCATAATAATCAGTTATACTTACCTGATGTGATATGCTATGAAGTAGGAATGGTGTACCTAGTGATATTTGTGAGGTTTATACAGCAAAGTTGAGCACTGCAGTATTCCTAATATTCTCAGGCAACCAGGACACATCTCCTTCTTTTTTTTCAACATGCATAATTCAAACATTATTTCCCTCTTTCTATGCAATTTTCTTGCCAAGACTGATAGACTGAAGTCTGTTCAAATTCAATATCAAAATCCTCTGTTGGATTTATTTCCCATTTGCTCCTGTTCATTAAGGATACAGTTGATCTTGTTGAAAACTGAAAGAAATGCCATTTCAGCCAGAGCCTTATGAATAATGTTCTGGGTTTCCACAACAGTAATTCAGTTAGCTCTTTGAAAAGCAGAGATTAATAATCATGAGAACCTGGAGGTTTTCTGTGAGTTAATTGGAGCTTTAGCACTGCATAATACAATAATATAAATGAATGCAAAGAAAGGAGAATCACAGAATCACAGAATATGCTGAGTTGGAAGGGATCCACAAGGATCATTGTGTCAACCTCTCAGCCCTGCACAGCACCATCGTCAAGGATCGCACCATGTGCCTGAGAGAATTATCCAAATGCTTCTTGAACTCTGTCAGGCTTGGTGCTGTGACCACTTCCCTGGGGAGCCTGTTCCAGGGCCCAACCACCCTCTGGGTGAAAAGCCTTTTTCTAATATCCAGCCTAAACCTCCCCTGACACAACTTCAGACTACTCCCCCGGGTCCTGTCACTGGTCACCACAGAGAAGAGGAATAGCTCAATAGCCTTACTAATGTCTTCAGAAACAATGTTTTCTTTTGTCTTCAGTCTGAAATCCAGCCAAAAGTTGTAAAAACCACAAGGGGATGATGCTTCAATGATGCAGCATTTCCTACTTAACAACTAGGCAAAATATCAGGGCTCTTTGAATAAATACCAGTGCTGCTGTACTTTGACAAGTGATAAATCTTGAGGTGCCTGTTAGAAATTGACCCTGGCCCTCCATCATTTGCAGCTGAAATACATCCTCAGATGTTTCCTCACAACCCCGGCAGGGTTGGAAGAGCAGTCGGAGGTGGTCACCACAAACTGCTCTTTGGTAGCATGTCACAGAATCACAGAACATGCTGAGTTGGAAGGGATTCACAAGAATCATTGAGTCCAACTCTCAGCCCTGCAGAGCAACATCCCAAAGAGTCCCACCATGTGCCTGAGGGTGCTGTCCAAAAGCTTCTTGAACTCTGTCAGGTGCTGCCCCACCATTCAAGTGCTCCCCCACTTCCTTGGGGAGCCTATTCCAGTGCCCAGCCACCCACTGGGTGAAAAACCTTTCCCTGATATCCAACCCAGACCTCTCCTGACACAGGCCATTGCCTCAGGTCCTGTCACTGGTCACCACAGAGAAGAGATCAGTGCCTGTCCCTGCTCTTCCTCTCACGAGGAAGTTGTAATTGAAATTGGGTCTCCCCTCAGTCTTTTCCAGGCTGAAGAGCCCAAATGACCTCAGCCACTCCTCATACGGCTTCCCCTGAAGGCCCTTCATCACCTTGTTTTCTCCTTTGGGCACTCTCTAACAGCTTAATATCTATCTTGTATTGTGGCACCCAAAACTTCACACAGGTAAGCTCACTCAAAACTGCTCAAGATGAGGCTGCCCCAGTGCAGAGCAGAGCGGGACAATCCCTCCCTTGCCCGGCTGGCGATGCTGTGCCTGATGCCCCCCAGGACATGCTCTGCCCTCCTGGCTGCCAGGGCACTGCTGACTCATGTTCAACTTTCCATCAACCAGGACTCCCAGGTCCCTTTCTGCGGCACTGCTTTCCAGCATCTCATTCCCCAGTCTGTCCACACATCCAGGGTTGCCCCATCCCAGGTACAGAATACGGCACTTTCCCACGTTAAACTTCATATGGTTAGTGTTTGCCCAGTCCTCCAACTTGTCAAGGTCTCTTTGCAGGGCCTCCCTGCCCTCAAGGGACTCAACAGCTTCTTCCAGTTTTGTATTGTCTGTGACCTCGCTTAGTATCCCTTCTAGTCTTGCATCCAGGTCGTTAATGGGGGTGTTGAAGAGCGTTGAGATGTTTTGAAATAAGATGTACTATTTTATCTGTTGAAGCTGGGAGTTTTAAATGAATATTTGAGTAAATGAAAAAAGATAAAGAAGTCTGCTAAGTTGTGCTTACCATGATCTTGCATGAGACCAGGATGCAAACCCAACAGGCACTCTGAGATCTTGGTTTCCTGTTCCTCACATGACTCTCATGCCTCAGAAAAGCAACATGGGAAAGACACAGAACAGATCCTCCCCAGCTCACCTCTGGCACCTAATTACTCTCAGTTGATTACTCACAGGAGATTACTCACAGCTGTGATTTCCTGGTTAGAAAGATTCTTTTGTTACTGCTAATAATTTGAGTGAACTTAGACTCTTCCCTGAGGATCATGGCCATGCTCTGTGAAGATGCAGTGGAGACATAACATCCTTGTTAGTAACAATGAGGCCAACGTAGAAGAACAATATTAATGGATTAAAATACCATTTTGAGTGGGCCTGAAAGTTCAGCTTCAGTTTCCTGAGGTTCATTACATCACTCAGTACAGTGAATTATTTTCTGAGAGAAACCCAAGTACTTAAAATGGTGATTTTCAAATCTGATGCCGATATTTCTGTCAGTTTTAGGGAGATTTCAGAGTTTTTACCCAAAGATAACTTCATTTTAGTTTATGCTTGATCAGAAAAAAGAAAATTTATTAAAATGCTTATTTTATATTAAAAATCCCCTTTTATCCAAAACTAGGCTCCTTTAAAACAGTAAAAGAACACATCATAAAATAGCTGAACATCTAGTATTTCATACACATGATCTATTCTTTAAAGAAAAATATTCCACTCTCATTTCTACTGACCAAGTCAAAATATGAGTGACTTAATATTCATTTAGAAAGTGAATTAAGCAGTTTGCAAGTACATTAAGGTTGTCTTTGCCCTTGAGCACATGATCCATGTGTCAATTTGATGGAGGAAATACAAACTCATGGTTTTTATGGTTTTTATATTTGCTTGTTCATCCTTCTACTAAAACTAAACAAACACATTCTCAATTTGATACACTCCAGTTTCAGAGAACTAATTAAAAGTGGCAGAGGGTGATGCCCATAACTGTGATAATCAAAGTCACAATTTAAATTGAATCAATAAATCAACACATCCTAATGCTCAAAACACCAATTAATACAGCAGGTAATCAAGTCAAATGACTCCCTGTTACTCTTGCGTTGGAAAATTTGAAAGAGAAGTCACTTAACACTCATTTTAACAATTAAACAGTGCAATTAGTTGACCTATTCAGAGAGGAATGAAGAGGTTTCATTTTATATTTTTATGCTTGCTTTGATGACAGAGCATGCAACAGTGTTTCAGTTCATCTTCACAATTCCTTATATCTAGCTACCTTTTTCCCCTATTCCCAATATAATACAGATTCATCATTGGATGTCTAGAATATGAAGAGCATGCAATACCACTCAAATTAATAGCAGCTTTATCATCTTGTGCTCCTTTAGGTTACCTGGTAGAGAAGGACACACAGTTTAAGACATTACAGCTGCTACAGGAAAGACAACAGCACTTTTAGAGAAGATTCCTGCTTTCCCAAGACTGCATGGTGTTGCTTAGTTTGAGATATTGATAAATTGCAGCGAAAAAGATGGATCCATGCATTTAGAACAGGCAATGTGGCCTAGTATTTTCAGAATGAGGTATTTTGGGGTCCTAATTAATTATAGAAGTGTTCTGAAATCATTTTGAATTTTTAATGAACTGAAAGCTCTTCCAGCTCTAATCTAGGTAGGCGTTTTCCCAGGAACACAAATACCAGTTGTAATTGAGATGCATGCCTTGAAGTTTGATTATGATATTTCCTTCTTTTGCAAGACTTAATTCAGTAATTAACCATCTTCTTAAAAACAAAAATCTAAAATAAATCTAACCAGTGTGTATCCTTTATCACTCTTCCCTTCATAAAATAATTTTCCTATCCCAAATAAGGGAAGTAATATAAAAAACCTTTACTGTTTTATTCATTTTTGATCTAGAAAAAAAGCAGAAGTTGATATTACATTTTGTCACAGTAAATTACATTCATAATTAAAAACTTAATTTTCCCCCCAAATCATCTCAGAACTAGATCCTGCCCATCATAGAAGTTACATGTGTTTTCTGACCCACTTACATTCAAAAATATGTAAACTGAATTCATTTATTGAGGAATTAATCCTTATTTCCCATTACTGAAAGGCATGATTAAAGAGCGGTTTCTTCTAAATAAACTGGAAGGAATCTGGTTTATTTGTATTTAGTCTGCAGCTCTTTTAAGATGTGCTTAACTGCGGAAAATTATATTCCCTCTATCTTTGCAGACATTGGAAAGAATACAAAAAGTCCTTAAAACTCAAGGAGTACAAGTATATTAGTACTGAATATAAGGCCTACAGAACCCAAAAAACTCATGGAGAGAAATTCCAATTAGAAATCATAAACTTGGAGGAGATAGAGCAACCTATTTAACAGGCAGAAGTGAAGTTGACAATTTTTACAACTTCCATGCACTGTGGGATTTTTCAAGTTTAATATTTTGTGAAAGACATTTGCATTTGGGCAAAGGAATTTATGTTCCCATGTTGAGTGTTCGAACAAAGACATCAAAGTACTAGATACATGTTAAGAGCTGTTAAGAGCACTGGTTGTGTTACAGTGTTCTTGTGAAAGTTCTTAGAAAGAACGTTAAACATCTTGGTGAAAAATTAGGTGTTATCTCTGACCTGACAAAAGTCTCCTAGCACTGAGCTCAAAGTTGAGAAGAACTGCACTGCCCATGCAAGCGGTGGGAGACATGAAGGATGTTCAGTAGTGTGCTTCCTGAGCAGTCAGGAAGAGAATTCCAACATTTTACTGCTCCTTTACTTCATTGGGCTGGGTATAATCTTGATTTCAGGCTCAGGAAATCTCTGGTCTCCATTTCAAAGAATCACCTTCATCCATAGGTCAGGGTGGCCTACCTAAAACCCTTCCATTTACACATAAAATGGTATCATCTCTTGTTTTTTCTGTCCCTCTCACAGACACTGGCTCTGAGGATAAGTAGGGTTTGGGTTTTTTTCCTATCCAACGTAAGCCCTAATGGCGCATAGTTACAGAAAAATACTTCCTTTTCAGGAAATATTGACCTAATCTTCTGCATGCAGGAACTGTAAGAGCACTCCTACTAGTTTTAGTCAAACATGATTAGAAAATATGATTAGAAAAAAAGTTTCCTCTGCTATACAAATGTATTGGAGCAAAAAATCATAATTTCTCCTCAGGGTTATTAGTCACTTCTGAACATTTGATCACATATCTTTGTATAATAACAATAATCTATGCTCTCAATTCAACAGCTTTCAATATTTTAACTGGGAGAAAGAATGCATGGTTCTATTCACAGCTGAATGCTAGGTCTATAAATTGTTTAAGTCTGAATTGCTATGAGAATTAGAGTAACAAAACACTAAATCCTATTTGGACATTGCAGCAATTTAGATTAGAATTCTTCTGATAATATTTCACACGTTCCATAGCCATCTATATGCTAATGTTTCCAGGAAATTATCAAATGTTATTCTACACAACCTTTTTTCCGTAAATGACCTGTCATATTCGTAATGGCATCTGCATTTGGTGACAGTTTTTATTTTATCTAGCAAAAACTGCAGGTCCATAAAGAAACTAATTATATAGTTTCACGGTTGATAATATGGTTTCTAGTTTTATAACCAGTAATATGCAAACTGATTCAGTACAAAAAATTATCTTTAAACTCAAGGGATTTTCAGAGAGCTGGACCAGTTTCATAAATGATAGAAACGATTTCATAGTTGTTACTCTAAGGCATCACTTTTTGAACTTTTCTGACCATTCTGAATAAAGTTTGTTCTTATATTTCAGTGTTTTGCCCAGTATTTCTACTTCATACCACATTTACTTTCTAAGCTTCTACTGCAAACCCTCCAAAATAACTAGAACTAGAGATCCTCTTTTCTCATATGCAGAACAAAGCTAAATGGATCAAGGCTCCCAAAATGAACCCAAGAATTACATCACATCTAACAAACAAATCAAAAGGACTGTCCTTGTCTGGAAAGGAGCAGGAAGTGATACCATGTTTATGAGGCAAGCATGAGCTGTAAGGTTCTTCTGAAATCTTTGCATCACTCAGATTCAGTTCAAATGCAACAGCCCAAGGCCAAGTTGCACCTTTCTCAAAGGTGTGATGATACTCTCAGAAAAGCCAACATGATTAACATAATTTGGCATCTGCATCTCTTTTCTTCTGGGTGTTGTCTATGTCTGATTACAGTGATAAAAACTGTCATCTTCAGAAGACAACATTTTTATTCAGCTCAAAATTTATAGGATATAAACGTATCTCTATATGCATATTTTCTCTTAATTCTTCATTGATTAATTTTGACAGATTAAATCAGTTAATTCTGTCTCTGGAAAAAATGGAGTTCTGGGGAAGTACTGCTTCTTTCCAAGGACTTCCACAGACTGATGATGAACCTTGAGCCTTTCTATCCTTATCAACTTTACCATTGAGCCCCAGAGCCTCCCTGGTAGAATAATCTTTATCAGCTATATCCTTGAGTGTTCCCTTGTTAGGCGTTCTTCCTCATCTGTCATTAAGATATTGAAATACCAGTGTCAATCCTCTTTCTTTGCTATTTGTGTCATTTCTTATTGACTTCTCTGCTATAGCACTCTTTGGACATAAGATCATGCAAAATACTGTGATAGACCTGGACTGATTTCTGTCTGCTAAGGATTGAGGTTTGCTTACTCAGGACAAAAAAATAAACATGAGGGTAGGTCAATTTATAGTCAACTAGTAGTATTTGCTTAGTGTATTCTGAGCCAGCTTTATCCTACTGGGTAAGATAATATTGTTCTAAAATCAACATATGGAAAGTATTTGTAAGTGAAGCCTTAGATTTCCCATTTGCTTCTCAGCAATGCAAAATGCAAATGATCCATTTTTAATTCTCCTGAATTTGGGAACTCTTAGTTCTGTAGCAATCCTGAGTAGGTTAACAGACGTTACAGATCCAGATCTCCTGAACATTCCTCTTTCAAAAGGTTCTCACAACCCAAGCCTACCTTTGTCATTTTATCATTACATCTTCTGCTCTCTGTTGAGATATCAAGATCCAGGATCACTTTTATGTGAATGGCTGATTATGGGTTTTGTTGCTTAAATATTGGGGTAGCACATAAAAAGTACTTCTTGGTAGGAATTTGTCACTTTACTACACAATCATTTTTCTTTCAAACAAAAAAATACATAAATTGTTAATTCTCTGTCAGCTACAGCATACAAAAAAATCAAGCCCAATATGACCTCCTTAGGGCATCCAGCTGTTACAACTGCAAATGAAAGCACAGAAGCAAAAGACTTTTTAAATCAAAGTAGATACGATGTTTCTAATCACAAGAAGTTACCATGCTGTCCCCCAGCTAAGGAATGTGCAATCACTAGACCAGGCTAAATGTATGCCATGGCAAGTTTGTACACTTGCTGCAAATTTGTAATCACCTACTGATTTTGGGGCTAATTCTCATGCTAAATTACACTCTGATTTTTAGATTTGCGCAGTCACAGCCTCTTGGATGTGACTATTGAAGCTATTATCTCATAGCTCAGAGGCTCAAAGGCTCTTTCTTTGTTATTACTATTTATTATGAAGTTCATGGATGCAACCTGTGTCTCCATCTAATTGAGGCATAAAAGAACTCATTGGTCTAATCTTACTCTTTAACTAGGTATGAGATTTCAGCAGACAGTCAGTATGTACAGTGCATATTAGAGAGTCTTTGGAACACCAGCAAAATGATCCTCATTGCAGTAATTCACAAATATATTCTCCTTCCTTTCCTAAGACAAATGTATCTAAAATTTATCAATCATTTTGAGTTTCAGAGGCTTACTCTGAGCTTTGTCATGAAAATTAACTTGTTTCTGTTGTATCTTGGGGAATAGTTCGAGGAAAACAACTCACACCTTGCGACACTTCATTTTGTTTTCTTTTCTACTCCTTCCTAAAAGGAACTGTCATAACCCATTTCTACAGAAAAAAAAAAAAAAAGCAGCCTAGCTTTCCTTCTCTTGGATACACTTACAGGGTAGATACCCAGTAAAACTAAACCACTGTAGTAACAATCTGTGGGTACAATATTTTTTGAAAATCTGTTATAAGTTTAAATATAAAGATTTTTTATGCATAGTAGTCCATATACCTAGTAATTTTTTTCCCTAAATATTTCAAAAAGTAAATGGTGGACTTGAGAAAAAAGCCCAAACACAGCAAGACAAGAAAAATAGATCCCTTAGAGTATTTGTCAGGAAGCAAGTTAGTCAAATAACAGTGCAAAAGTGACTGCCTCTATATGAGCTAAAATCAGATAAAAATATTTCAGATCAAACTTAAAAATGTGGCCCCATGTAATGCCATTGTTTGATGGAGTATTTAAATGAGGAGAGAAAAGAAACAGAGGGACGGAAAGATAAAACAATGTGAAAGAGACAGAGTGTGAAGTAAAGGAACAATCAGAGAAAAAACCCTACAAATCCCTTGAAAAAGAAAAACAATTACAGCTAAAGATGTAACAAGTGACAAAAGGACAGAATGTAATGTACTTGGAACTGAATAGAAATGTAATGGGACATACAGCATGATAGAAATCATCTGGTTTGTATTCCTTTCATTTGAATGGTGCACATAATTAATTTTCCTTTTTTGAGATAAGGTTTTGAATGTTCTACCTGCATTTCCTATCGGGCTTTCCTAATAATGATTATAGTTTTACTTTAAGACTCTTCCAATTCATACTAACATCAAACACTTCCTCAGTTTTAATACACTAAATTTTTTTTTTCCAGATCTTGAAAATTTGCATCCAATCACAATTCAGTTATCCCAATATCTCATCTTCTACAGCAGACACTCAACATTTCAATGAGGAAAAACTAAAGCACAGGGCCAGCCTCTGATTTCTGTCTGCTGGTCTCCAAGCCTAGGGATTCTGGAGTCAGAGGTTACATCTACACATTTTTGTTTAATAGCAATCTGTCATGGCGGGTGGAGATGGTATGGGGTACCACAACCTTCCGAAAGCATCTCCAACACGGAGCCGTTCGGTGGCCACCTCCCACGCACACACTCAATCACACTCATGCCTGATGATACTTGCAACAGGTCGACGGCAAAGAGTTGGGAAGGGTCCTTCGTATGGGGTTCCACAGGAGAGGTTTATTTCAGCCACGCATGTGAAGGGGACCAGGAACGAAGAACCAAGAACAATGGGGGACCTAGACAGATATATGGGGTTGGTTGGGGGGTGGGGGGGGGGAGCGGAGAGAGCATCAGGAGCCAATATTCTGAGGTCCAGGGGGTGGTACAGAGGTGTGGCCAGGGTACAGGGGCCAATAGGGAAACATTGGGGGTGTGGTGAGGGAAAAAAGGCTAGAGGGGGAGCGGGAAAGGGAGAACTTTCTGGGGCAAAGACACGTAAGGAAGAAAGGGGGAGGGAAGCCAACAGTCTGACCAGGGAGACAGAACCAGGGTACATTAGCACAATGAGGCAAAGACCCTTAGAAGAAGCCTTTTCATTCTCCCTAACTTTCTAAGGGGGTACCACAGGCTACTACAGCAATAGACAAATTAATTTTATCCTTTCATCAGTAACATCTTGTAGCACTGAATTTCATAATATAGGCACACTGTATAAATAATTTTTTTAAAAAAAATATTGTAAATCTACTCTCTCTCCATTAAATCTTGAGTTATGATTAGTGAAAATCTTTCCCTAGTAAATTATCCATTAAAGTAATGATACTCTATTCCTTTACAATATTGCCCCGTTTGTCTGTTTCGAAGCTGAATGGGCCTAGACCATTTTGTCTAGGTGTTTAGTTTGGAGAAAGGTAGGCTGAGGTGTGACCTCGTTGTTCTCTACAGCTTCCTGAGAAGGTGATGTGGAGAAGGAGGTGCTCATCTCTTCTCTGTGGTATCCGGGGGGGGTTAGATTAGATATTAGTCTAGGAATTAGGAATTAGGAATTATTTCTATATCAACAGGATTGTCTTAGAAGAGGTAATCAATGCCTCAAGCCTGTAACTGTTTCAGAGACATGCAGACAATGTCTGTAATAATGTATTTTAACATTTGGTCATCCATGGAGTGGTCAGGCAGTTGGACCCAATGATCATTGCAAGTCCGTTCCAACTTCAATATTCTATTCTATTCTATTCTATTCTATTCTATTCTATTCTATTCTATTCTATTCCATTCCATTCCATTCCATTCCATTCCATTCCATTCTATTTTCCATTCTAGTCTTTCTCACCTTATCGAAGCCCTTACATTAAGTGTCTCTTACTTTTTACTGGACTTTATGCAAAGGTGGATTTGCTTCTCCATCCATAACTTCATTACACCTGGCAACCCTCCTGGTTCACATTTTGCATTCACTTCTTTCATCATTAAACTCCAGGATATTTATTCTTTTGTGATATCTGCTCTTCTTATAGACAGTGATTTACTCTTCCATCTAACATCTGCTTCTCCATTTCATATTACTTTCTAGTTTCATTCTATCTCCAGATGCTCTGGCATGGATCAAATGTTAATGCTTTTCAGGCAATGACATCACATCAAAGCCTTTTCAAAAGTTCAAGATATATTCCAAAACAGCACTCTTTCAAAAATTCGTGTGTACCATCCTCCAAGTTCACTTCCTTCAAACTTGCAACCCAGCATTGGCAAAAAGATAGGAAGGGACAATCAGTTCTTTCAGTGGAGGAGGGACACCAGTGTAACCCCAAGAGGTCTGTGTAACAGCCTGTTCCTTAGTATCCTTAAAAAATATCCTTTAATATCCTTTAATATCCTTAGAAAGTTCTCCCTGGAGAACTTTGCTGATAATGCAAACTTATCCAGAATGATACAAGTAAGTACTAACCTAGAACAGTTGAACAGGATCTCTGACAGTAAGTAATAAAATTCAGCAACAATAAACCCAAAGTGTGCAGATGGGAAAAGTAACCTGAACTTTGCACAAAAAAACAATGGGCCTTGAATCAACTCTATCAGCCAGGAACAAGAGACTGGATTTTTACAAGTTTTTGAAAAAATTGCCTTTGTTTACAGCAATAGTTAAAGACTGTAAATAAAATTACCTCATCCCCAAGCAGTCCAAATCCCTTTCATTGGTTTAATAATTACTTCGCAACAGTAAAAGAAATTCAAATCCCAATATTGTGTGGGGTTGTTCAAAAAATGTTCAAAAAAAAAGAGTAAACATTTTGTGATATGGTTTATTGGGTGGGTTGTTACTTGGGCAAAGGTTAGACTTGATGATCTTCGAGGTCTTTTCCACCCTTAGTGACTCTATGATTCTCTGATAGGTTGCTTCTGTCTGAATAGGTTCCATTGATATGAATGCTTGTGTCCAATATCCAGTAAGGAAGACAGTGGCTGTATTTTTCCATGGAATGTGCTGTAGGATGATCCTGTTTGACCAGGGAGGTGGGAACAGATGACCCCACTGCTGGTCCCTTCCGACCTTATCCATTCTGTGATTTTGTGATTCTGTGATTCAGTTGTTAGGTGTTATTCAAAAATATTTTGTAAGCTTTTTTAATGCTTTCATCAAATGAGTACTCGGAATGCCACTGATCGTAAAAAGAGTCATTTTGCATTCTTACACAAGCAAAATTTCCATTAAAATCAGTTGGCATGTTGACCAAATTGGCTTGTCAGGTCAGGCATAAAGCTACCAAAAGGCTGTGAAGTCTGGCAGTATGCATGCCATTGCCATTGCAGAGCAACTGATTTTGTTTAAATTCCACCTATATTGTTAAAGATAGGAATTTAATCTAGGAATTAGAGATAACTTTAGTCTGATCAATATTCACATTGTGCTCAGAAAGGCCCATTTCATAAAAGCAGCATATTTAAAACCAAGGAACTACTTACATCCATTTCTATTCAAAACGTGTGCAGCCTGTGCTGAACTAAGGCCAAAAAAAGCTTTAAGATCCCCAAAGATGCTACATAAAGCAAATATACACACATATCCCCAAATGAGTGCTGACGTCCTACTTTTTCCCTACCCTCTGGCTTGCAAGAAAATTATTATACAGTTCTTCTTTCTCAATACCAGCACTTGGAGATGTTCTTTGGCTGAGCTTTCAATAGCTGGGTTTATTCCTGAGACTCAGTAGTCAAAAATATGTGCAACAAGGCCAGCCAGACCTTATATATATATATATATTTCCCTCTTTCCTTGAGTGAAGTAGACTACAGTATACTTCTTAGACGTAACCAAGAAAAGTCTGCTTAAAAATTTATCACATATGTCACCCCAAAATTTTAAAACCCATTTATGATGCAGCCTCAGTCTCATGAAATATTTTATATATAGAATAAACAACATTTTATATAGCTGGTTATTTTCCTCTACATCAGCCAAAAGTCAGGAATGAGAATACATTGGGAATTTGGCTGAAAAATCTCAAATAAGTAAGACCTTTGAAATTCTGCCATTAGGCTTCAGAAACCTTTCAAGCATCAGATTAATGTTTATTCCTCTGATAAGAAAATAAAGGAAAGATATTCTTGTTATGATGATTTCTTGCTGAAAACTTTGTCTGAAGTATCAGAGCCATTCAGGGAAAATGCACAGCACAGAAATTATAAATAGCTAGATTATAAAAGAAATCAGAGCATTCAAAGTCAACACAACTGTCTCCTGTAGATGCCAGTAATTAAATTTCTTTTATCTGGTCGAAGAAGTGCTGCCAGCTTCCTATAATGAACTCAACATCACCTCAAGGCTTTTAAATCTTAGCACTTTTACAGTCATGCATCAAAGCTGAAATTAGAGATCTCATGTATTTTATGATAGAAATGAACACTGTGCATCCATGATTGGACATCAGAGGAGCCCTATTTCTAGGGCAGCTCACCAAAAGAAAACATTCTTAAAGGAAAATTTTCTTGATGTATTAGCAATTGTGAATTAAATCACAGCAAAATGAGTTGTACAAAAGTGTGTAATGAAGAAATGACTAGAAGAAGTCAAGAGTAAAAAAAAATAGTCTCAGAACAGACTTGAAGCTTTTATGAGTGGGATTAAAATTTCACTTCCTTGCTTCCCTTAGCATTATCAACTGACTCAGTATGATGTAGCCCCTGTGACTGGCATGTTCATGGTAAGAGGCCTGGAAAGTGTTTGCCTGGCACCTAACTGGGATTCTCATGACTTCCATGCTTTCAAAGCTCAGCTCAACAGAAAATCCTGAGACACTCTATTGAAATAGTTCCATTTCTCTATCTTTTAAAGAGGAATATCTGGGATCTCAGATTCAGGAGTAACACCACAGATCAGGTTGTCCTATAGCTTTTTACTCTGTAAGCTGATGTTTGGAAGCAGTTCACCGTGTGGGACAATGGGAAACAACCAATTGTTCTCCCCCCAGCAAAACTCTCACAAAATTACAGGCTTAGTACTGCAGTTCATATAAACTCCAGTGCTCATTTGTGCTCACCCTTAGACTCCCTTCCTGAACCTCCAAATGATGTCATTAAGAGTATTTGCATTTACTGCAAGCAGTGAAAGAGACTGCTCATTAGATATATTCCTTCTTTTCCTCTAATCCACATAATATCTTTCTTGTGGTTTCACCTTTGTCAGTTCTGCTTAGATGCTTTGCTGGTATGACAAAGAAGAGACTTATTGTCCAGTTATAGAAAATGCTCACATAGCCTAGATATGTGTCAGGTGTGGATCCTGTTCTTAGTAATCTGTTCCTTCTGTCTGCTTGTCCTTCCTGATCGTTGCTGATCTGCTGACAGTTTGCTGTGTGCTCCTCTGTGCACGTTTATGTTGGGCAATACTTACACGTGAGATTCAGGGATGAGTATCAAGAAGTTACTCCTCATCCCTGTTGAGCGGGTTCTGTTTTTCACATGTTAAGTCATGAAGCACTCTCTTCTTTGCCTCATCAAGTCTGTATTTTCATGCTCCATCAGCTTGTTTCCCATTTTCTTAAATGTAGATTTAACTTCTTTGAGACAAGGACTTTCTTTTCATTGTTTGTACATCTAGTTCAATAACCTTAGTGTTGGCTGCACGGCCAGCCACTGGGATGCCCTCTGCAGCTTGCCAGATCAGCTGCTCGGGGTGGGGGGGGCACAAGCCTGGATGAAGGAAGCCCGGGGTCTGCCTGCTGCGCCCTCGCCGCAGCAGGAACACACACAAAAGTGGTCAAGGACGCAGCTTCCTCACTCGAAGGGGCTTCCCCCAGGCTGGTGGTGAGGCACACCGGCAGAGACAGAGGAGGAGAGAGGTGGCCTGCTGCTTGGGTTCCAGAGGTTTAATCTTCTGAAGATGCAGAAGCAGCAAGACAAGGAATAGAGGAAGTACAGGCATTTTTATAGTGGGACAAGGGGAGGCGGAGTGCAGGGCATAATCCAATAGGGAAAGGGAACATGGGAGGGGTCGACAGGGGAACAGCCAATGGAAATAGAACATAGGAGGGATTAATACAGACAACCAATGGGACACTGAGGAAAGGGGAACATTCCAGAACACAATGCATATATAACAAGGGAAATACATAAACATAGGCTCATACATAAAAATAGGAGGGGAATACACAAACCACTAGGGCTGCAGGGGGCCGTGGGAACTCGCCATAACTGGGAGATGGATTTTAGGAGTTTCGCACTGCTACACTTAGTGTCACTAGTTACACTGAGAGTGAGATCTCAGACCATTCCAATTGCGTGCAATGTTTTGATTTAATGCTTTATTAATTAAGGCAAATGTAATTTGTTTTGTACGAGATGAGTAACTCCTTCACAGCTCTGTTGACTAACTTTCAGGTTGCAAGGCAGGAAGGATTCTTATAACATTACTGATACTCCCTGAGGGTTTATTCCGTACCTTTTTGTGCTAAACATTTGTTTTTTGTTTTTCTTGTTTTTTTCTAAAGGATAATGTTATTAATATCAGATCAACTATATTTAAGTGTCTTTGCCATTGAAATATCAAAATAAAACATATTTTCTGTACTTTAACTACTTTCCTGAGGAACTCTGCCTCTGCAATGACCCTGTTTTTTAGAATAATTCTCTAACCTTTATTTTCTCACATATACTTACTTACAGTATTCTATCCACAAAAAAGCAAGGATGGGACTCAAGTCTGCAGCTTTTTCTGTCACATGTAAGTAAGAAAGAAAGAGAATACAGTATATTAAGGCAAATAGATCCTAATACATACATAGTATGGCATAACTTTGGCTGAATTCAGACTGAAGGAAATAGTTATTTCTTCACAATTAGAACTCCAAACAATGAGATAAACCAAACTGTGTTTTCCAGATAAGTGAAGAATTCCTGATAACATGTAGCAGAAAATAAAATGTGTATCACAATGACTACAGAGGCTTCTGGTTTTTGTTTTTACCCTTACTTTGCATCTACAGCTCATGCATTTATTCTTTGGACTCTGGCTCTGGGTCTAGCAAGAACATGCCTTAGTGTTTTGTAGCAGTCAGGTGGGATGTTGGCCTAACAGACCTAAGCATGGATCAACTAACAGGTCCCGTCTTTTCAGTTCTACTCTCTTAATAGAAATATTTCTATTTTTTTTAAGATGCCACTCTAGCACCTAAATTTGCAAGGATGTTTTTGTTGCATTTGTTTGAGCTGTTGGAGACTAGACTGTAATGATGCAAAGATTCAACTAGGTTTAGTCATTGGTCCTTCAGTGATCTGGCAAAGCAAGAAATTTGGTCTCAAAAATAAAATGTTCCAGGCTGTGTGTTGATTAACATGAAAAATCTGCAGTCATATTAGAGAAAAATCTGCTCAGAATCTTTCATTTGCCTTTCAAGTACGCAGGATGTTGGGTTTGTTTTTTTTTTTTCTTAATTTCCCTCTTAAACACAGAGTTCTCTTCATTGATTTTAAAGATTTCTAATATGATAAATTTGACAAGTTGCATTTTTGGAATGCATACGTGCTCTGACACATATAGACTTCTTTGACATCAGTGATGGTGCTATACATGCCCTACTGGCACCTTTACAGTCTTTAAGCATTTCTAACACTATCAATATTTAGATTTAAAGTAAAATTTAAAAAGAAAAAAATTAAATTGCTCTCTAGTGCATCACACTAGTTACTTCACTGTAGTTATATTATTCTTCCTCCCTTTGTAGGTATCACTCTGTTATGTTGTACTGTCTCTTGGATTTTTCTTTTTTTCTTTTCTTCTATGTACCATTTACTATTATAGCTACCAAAGGAACTTCACAAAATTGTTATGATTACTATTTTCCTTTTGAGTTAGCTAACCCTAATGCGATATTAATTTTCCTCATTAACATTTCCTCATTTCCTAACAATAATTTGTGTTTCCCAGAAATCAACCAAGTTTTCACTATAAATCTTTTCAACAGGATTAAACATTCAGTGCTCCTTTTTCCACATTGAGAAGCAGACTAGCAGGTGGTTTGTTGTTGTTGTTGTTGTTGTTTTATTTCCCAGAAACGGAGTGATTCATGTACACTTGAATAGATACATTGACATCCAGTCTAGTCAGGACTTGCCACCTTTGCCTTTAAGGAAGTCTACTAGTCCCTGCATTATAATTCTGTCATTCTGGCAAGAAACTTTCCAGTGATGAATCTTGAGCATCCAGAGAGGACCTAGGATAGAAGATGTTATGTTTCAAACATTGATGCTTTCCCACAATGAAGTCTATGAGAGAAAGGTTCATGCTGTTTCTTTTTTCTAAGCATAAAAAACCACTCCCTCAGTCTTCTACCCTCTGCTTAATATATTATATTACACAGAATTGTTTCAGCAGTTTGTTAAAAGGATTTGTAAGTAGCTAGGAAAGGGTCTGTAGGCAGTTATTTTATGTGCCCTGCAATTCCAGGGCAACTTTACAGAAGAGGAAGCATGAGACATTATCTCAATGCTCCACCAACATCAGGTAAAGCGCTGTTTCTTTGGGTTTATTTTTTTTTTTCCAAGGGACAATGGATCATACTTTTCCAGCTAATAAATATTAGACCAAAATTCGTGTTCTGAGATGTCGGTTTTCCACATCTTTTAAAATGAACATTAACAAAGCATTTTGCAAAGACAGTACACTGACCTTATAGGCTTTTCAACATTTCAACAGCCATCCCTGGACAAATACGTGATCTTGTTAGAAAAAATACAAAAAACATACAGGTTGGTGGGACTAAATTAAATGAGAAAAGATTACTTTAAAATGGAGAGTTTATCAACTGAATTCACAAATAAATAGCCAGTGAAGAAGGGACTGAGTTTACATTTGTAGGTGAACTTTCATTGTGAATGAAGGACATGACTTATTTGGTTATTCAATACAGGTATGTCCCATTACACCATGTGAATATTTTTCCAAGTTTCTGCAGTTTGTTCATCATCTTGCACAGGAAGTAACAAGCACTCATCTACCTGCATGCTTGAGCAGATTAGTCTCCATAATTATGTTTGTGTCTTGCACAGCGACGCCACTGGATGGGTTTTTCTTTAAGCTTCCACTAAACAGCTGGTTAGAGTGAATAGAAAAAACCTTTTTTATTTCATTAATGTGCAGCTTATCTCACAAATACTGTCTAACTGTATTTTCCTGCTGTATCATACTACATATATATTTTCCAAGATTACTCTGGGAATCATGTGTCCTGTCAGCTTTTGCTGCAAAGTCTGATTAAACTCAGAATTAGAGGTTTCAGTGAGTTAAACAAATCCTGAGTTAAATTAATCCTGAATTAATAAAACTTCTGAACTGAGGCTGTCATTTATGAAACCAAACTTGACAAACTTTGGAGTACAAATGACTGTGTGGGGTACTCTTTTACCTTACAGTAAAAACTCTGTCATTATTATAATGACAGCTAAAAGTATAAAGAAAATGAATGTTGCATTAGTTGAATCTTTAAAGAGTCGTGTACAGTGAATTCAATAAATATTCAAAAAACCTTTTAATATACATTTTTCAAAAGAGCGTTCTTAGAAGTGTAATACCTGATGACAATAATTTAAAAAAACTGTCAAGCTTTCACTATATCAGTGATTCTAGACAGGCTAACACATCACTTTCATGCACTATTTGCTATCTTTTTTCTTTATTTATGGCACTTACAAATGTTTTAGAGTTATGAGTTTAGCATTTTACTATTTGGTTTTGGGAGTTCTTATTAAGGCAGGTTCTCACTTCAAACAGTTTTTCTGTTTAATCAAAAGCAATCTAGTGCCATGTCAGGTAGTATGCATTCTTGTAAGAAATGGGTTCCAGTCATTGATCATTCTTTTAGTTTCATACAATAAATCATCTCTTTCAAGTGTCATTAGATCAAATAATCTTTCCAAAGGCTTCTAAATATTTCCTTTAATCTATGTTTGTATTTGTTCTTTCCCTTTTACAGCTGGTGTACCCTCACACACACTTGTCACACATTTTACTAAGCCACAAAAATTGTAACACACATGCCACTGACACACAAAAACATTAGTGGCTTTATCAGACTGATTAAGCCATAGCCCTGGAGTTTAGTATGCAATAAAGTGGCAAAAAGAAATGTAACAATCATATGTATCTGGAACATGGCTTGGACAGTCCAAAATATACAATACCAAACCAGTAAGTATCAGTGGTGGAGTAACATTTATAATTCAAACTGCTCCACACCAAATTAAAGAGAATTCCCAACATTAAAATTAGCTTTCAAGTGAAATCCTGACATAGTGGCTGAACCTTTCACAACCTTATTGTTGTATTTCTTGTCATAAGTTCAAATGGACATTTCTGCTGTCTGTACCATTAAAACTTGTGCATCTCTAATTCCAACAGCTTTAAAGAATCCAACATTAGGTTCTAGTGTGATATTTGGCAATAACAAAAGAAAAAAAAATTTAGTGATCCTTAATCTCTACCAAATTCTAGTAAATTTTTCAGATAGGAAAATACGGATTATATCAGAAGGCTTAATGCTCTTTATTATCTATTAGAAAATATTTAAAAGGATAAGTATAGACAATCATGTTTAAAATTAATCATCTTACGTCTGACATTAATAGAAAAGTCATAAACAGAAAAAATAGCCAGCATAAAAGAAAAATGACCAATAGGTTTTTGTGAAATAAGCTCAGAAATTTTAAAACAGTGTAATATTTATTATATTTATTTTATTCTCATTTGCTATTAGGCTTGTGCTTAGACAAAGCATAGCAAATCAGAATACTCTCAATGACATCCAGAAAACAATGGTTTATAAGGATATAAACCTAAATTCATAGAATTTTTTGGCAATTAGCTTGAAATATTGTATAGCTAAATGAAAAGAGAACAGCAAAATCTTGCATGCATGTATAACTCTCACAAGGGTTTGCCAATGCTCAGCCTGTTTGGTCTCAGACTTCACCTTTGCTGTCCTAGCAGTGAATTAACATTAGTTTCATTCAAAGATGTGATAGTCTCAGAAAGATATATGACACAGAGTTATCATTTTATCACAGGACAAAATGTCGGGCTATCTTTTCTGTTTATTAAGTAATGGTTCTTTCCAGGTAAGCACAGGAACTAGAAATAGTTATTGATTTTGTTTCTGTTTTCTCACAGGGAATTAAAGGCTTTATCTAAAGTACATAAATCTCAGGTGCATAAGATAATTAATGTATCCTGAGCACACTTTAGAAATGCATGAATACTAAGGTAAAGAGGTCAAATCTGTTTGAAAGGCTAGCCAAATTTACACATTTTAATGTCCTGCTGGCAGCTATAGAAACCTGGCATACCACAGCTACATTTAAGTATTTTTTAAGCTATAAAAGTAAAATAAGGTCCATCTGTTCCAGAAAAGAAAAGGTTGCAATTTGTACTTATATCAGTAAAATTAATGAGTACCTTCAAGCATTCAGTCACAAAGTTATCAGATGTCATAAAACAGAGATGATATTAACATACAGGACTTTCAGCAATAATGTAGTTTGCAATTCAGCAATCACAAATTCGTTTGGGTTGCAGAAACACTCTTTCACTCCCTGATAGGGAGTGAAACATGATAGGATTAGTTTAGATATCTCTAAACAAACCTGAAAAGAATAACAACTTACCTAGACCTTAAATCTGTGGGGATGGTGAAACTGCACTTTTTCCTAGAAATGATTTTCAGTTGCCATACTCCATCAAAAGTTTTATTTACCCCAAGTGCCCCTTCTATAAATTAAGTCTATTGCTGTTTTTATTTTTCCATGTTGACTAGAGAGATAATTGATCCTAGTTTGCTTCATTATATCACCTTATACAACTGCAGACAGTTCTGTCTCCGTCGATTTTTTTAACAGACTGAACAGTTCTGTTCTATACGTTGTAGTTTGTGAGGATTTAGTAATTTTTATTGTTCTTATCTAACCCTCCTGCTGTTTGACAATGTCTGGTTTAAAATGTGGCTTTCATGCTGAATGCAGAAAAGAAATACGGCAGAATGCCAAAGCAAGTTTTTACGTAAGACACTCTGCAGCTAAAGTATTCATTGATGTAAACTACCATTTCAGCTTACAGGCCATGCAGACAAGGTGATCATTATATAATATTGCATTGTTTTGAATTTTTCCTGTATTTGAAGAGTGCTGATGTCCAGAACAGCTTGCTTCACAGGGGAAGCCAAGCACTGCTATTTTTCAAATGAGAAGCACATTTTTTTATATTTGTAAATCATCCATCACCTGGAATTAAAATATTTTGAATACCTTCAACCTCAGCACTACAATGGAACTTACTCAGCTGAAGGAATATAATTGTATAGAACTGGAGTTTCTAAGTTAAATTTTGCATATGAAAGTCTGATGATAAACATCTGCTTAATATCTATATTCTCTTTCACCTTACAGATTGGTATTTTTTTCCCCTGTTTGTAAGGAAAGAAATTTTGAAAGATCTCATTCAAAGAAATCTTTCAAGTAAGTGTTTAAGCACAAGGCTTTGTTAGACGCCCAGCATTGCAAATGGTAGATTCTGAGTGCAAACAAAATTCAGCCTAGAACTAGACCTGTTAAAATATTAGTGATTACACGTCTATATTTTCTTTTCTTTCTTCGTCTATATCCTGCATTTCTTACATTGTAATACGTGTTTGCTTTTTATTTTGTGTGGGGAAGAAACCCTGTTAACATACGTAGCAAGCATATTCAACACAATAGAAATGAAATAATTTTTTTCTTAATATTCACTTTAATAATAACATGACTATGCTCTTCCTTTTTTTTTTTTTTTGTTTCTATTTTCTTTAGCAACTCACATCTGATCTCTAAGTGGAGATCAGTTATTTGCATGTGCAACAGCCCAATGGTGTACTGATATTCAGGCATGTACTCATTATGAATTTTATTCTGAAATATTCGTAATAAAACTCTTGGACAAAATGAACTGCATTCTTATGAACAACATCTTGACATATTATTGTCAGATGACCAATTTAAACATCAAGCAATCTTTCAATCTACACGGTGTATGTATTATTGCAAAAGTGTCAGTTTGTTTACTGGGCTAGATGCTCTGAAGTGTTGTCTCTTTTCACATCAAAGGTCAGTTTGAAATTTCTTTCATTTTCTGCCAAAAAAATCTATGAACATTTCATAAAGTTGTGATCTTGTTTCTTTCTTTCCTTCTCAGATCAACAGAAAATGGTATCTGTAGTGCCACCTGAGACACATCAATCTATACTCATGGCAGATATATCATCTGTGAAACTAGTTCAAGAAAACTGTCAGGTCTCATTGGGAAAATTAAGCTTTCTATTAGGGGAATGAATCATATATGACAAATACTGAATGATAGGTTGGAAGAAGTTATTGTTCATGAACTGCATTTCAGATTCAAGTTCCTTCTCACTTCACAATTATAGTAGTCAGTTCTTATCACTCCTTTAATTTATATATATATTTGCTCATAAAAATCTGTTGCACCATTCAACAGATTTAGGACATACCATAAAATAATTATTCAAGATATTATTCAAGATATTACCATTATTCAGATAAATGGAGAATAAATTATAATTTTCAAACCTTCATTTAGCAGAAACAAAGAAGTTTTATAAATTACCATTTTTCTGATTAGGTTCTACTGTTTTTATTCTGTCATACTGGTGAGAAAATGCTTCTTATGGCAGAGGTGGCTAACCTTTCACAGACTGAGATCCAGGAAATGAAAATGTGCAATATCAGACAGACATAGGTTTTAAAATAGAATCACTGAATTTAGTACTCATATGCTGTGGCATGGATTACTAAAGAATTGAGTTTTGTGTGTGAACCCCAAGACTGACTAAAAGGCCTCTCCTGGCATACCTGGAAAAGGCATTTTGGTAGTTTCTAAAATGGTTTTACACCTGATACCATGTGACTGTATGCATACTCATGCAGTGCATTCATTTAAACTCTGACACTATGCTGCTGCAAATAGCTGACTCTGAATCTGCTGTAAAAACATAATGCTAATTACAAATGGATTTTCAGAAATGGTGACTTGTACTGACAGCAGCTTTGATTCTTCTGTTCTTTTACAGCTAAAGAAAATCATTGCCTATTCTGTTGTACTGCAGATGTATGAGTGAAAATGAGGTAAATCAGCCCCTCTGCTCTTAAGAAGCAGTTTTATTCTAGTCTAGTTAAAAACCCAAAACCACCCAGATCCAGAGTTTGAGAAAAAAATGGGAACTTTGAGCTAAATGATGGTCTGGTGAAAGAGCTAATGATGACTAGCTGCAAGGTAGCCAGTAGAGCTGAGAGGAGAAGTGCCTAGAGTGACAGTCGCTTCAGAACAGATTGGTCAAAGTGTTAAAATTAATTACTGCAGAAAGACTCTTTTTGCCAAAGAATGAGGTTAGAAGAGTAACCTCTACAGTTCTAGGCCTGAATTTCTAAAGCATTCTTAGTGCAAGTATATCTTGATGGCTCAGAGTCATACTTAGCTGGTCACTTTCAAACAGATAAATTCAGCTTCAAGATACAGACATAGCAGTAACATGGTGAAGCTATCTCTGAGAATCAAAGACATGTTAAATTATATTTGACAGTCTCATTAGCTGTCTGCAGGACATGCATTTACATTCCAAATATCTGAAATATTGTAAACAGCTAGAGCTCTCTTTTAATAATTATGCTGTCAAAGAAGCATTTGTTCCATTATAGAAGTGGAGAATTTACTGCAAAAATCCTCTAATACATTTGTTCTGGCATAGTAGTAAATTAAGGACGTGAATAACACATAAATATTTAAGAATAACAGCACTATGAACAGATATCTTAGTAAACAGATATATATATATACTTATGTACATAGTATACATATAGTAAGAGAGCAAGATAATTGTAAGATATCCTAAAAGGTATGGTAAAACCACCTTTATTTTAAAAATGTATGAGCGAGAATGATGATTGTTTGCACAATTTTATACCATCCTTCCGTATTTGCCCAAAATCACAATCTTAATCTATTTGTTTGCATAGTAATTTCTCACCACTGAATCTTACCTGACGGAGTTGGTAGGTAACAATTAATCATTTTCTTCATTTTTCCAACTGATGCACATCCTTCAGCTTTATTTAGTAATTTATTTAGTAGCAGGGCCAGATGACTACCCAGCCACTCGGTCAATTCCCTCCTCAGAAGGACAAAGGGCAGACAATAAGATGAAAAAGCTCAGGGACTGAGAAAGACAGGGAGATCACTTACCAGTGAGCATTATGGGCAAAACAAACTTCACTTGGGGAAAATTAACTTAATTTGCTTCCAAGTAAAACATATATAGATAAAGAGAAACAAAGACAAAAATTGAAATAAATCTTTTCTCTTCCCTCTACCCTCTTGTCCAGGAGGAAGTCTGCTCCCTCACTTCTGACTCCTCTATGTCCCCATGGCAAGCAGCACAGGGGAATGGGGAACAGGGGCTGTGGACAGACCACAAGAGCTCCCCTTAGCTGCTCCTTCCTCCTCACGCTTTGCCCCTGCTCTGGTCTAGGTCCCCCCACACGGGCTGTAGGCCATGAGATGCTATGGCCTGGGTCCTCTTCACAGGCTGCAGGGGAGTCTCTGCACCCACATCTGAAGCACCTCCTCCCCTCCCTCTACTCTCACCTCGGGGTCTGCAGGGCTGTTTCTCACACTTTTTAACTTCACTCCTCTCTGCCAGGAAGTGTTTTGCCATCTCTTATATATGCTCTCCCATAGGTTTGAGGTGGCCTTACCTTATTCAGGGAGCTCAACTGTGCCCTGTGGCAGACTGTTGCACCAAATTACAAGTTCCTACAGCCCTGCCCTCAGTTCCCCATTTGTTGTCTGTAATCCCTCCCCTGTTCCATCCTCACTGGCTGGTTCCCTGTTGATCCCTCCCATGTTCCCTTTCTCTATTGGATTATACCCCTCACCCTGCCTCCCTATATCCCACTATAAAAAGGCCTGTAACTTCCTGGTATGTCATCTCACTGCTTCTGCACCTTCAGAAGATTAAAGTCTCTGGAATCCAAGCAGCAGATCACTCCTCTCACCTTTGTCTCTGCTGGCGCGTCTCCCACCAGCCTGGGGGAAGCCGCATCGAGTGGAAGCTGCGTTCCCGACCACTTTTGTGTGTGTTCCTGCTGTGGCCAGGGCGTAGCACAAGACCCCGGGCTTCCTGCATCCAGGCCCACACGCCCCCCCAAGCAGCCGGCCTGGCAGAGCTGCTGACGGCATCCTGATAACGTGGCTGCACAGCCACAGCAGAGCCCATTGGAGTGGGCTGGATATTTCTCCATGTGAACAATACAAACCTCTGCACATTTCCACTGCAGGCTACAGATTTGGCCCAATGGCAAGAACTTCTACTAGATGAGGCTGTGGCATGAGTGCAGACTCTGCTGGATCTCTGTATTACATGGGGATCTCACTGGAGAGCAAGGAAATGCATTTTCCCCACTGGATTCACAAAACTTGTTGGTAGCAGAGAGAGAACAGCAACATCTGTAAACAACACATTTTAAAGGTCCAGTCAGGCTTTTGAGATTTATCTGACTAGGCTTGTTTTGTCTGTTACTTCCCTCACTATGCATCCTATACCTCCTGATTTTGGAAGTGAAGTGAAACATTAAAACCCTCAGCTGTTTAGTACAAAACAATGGCAGCTATCCTGCATCTCGTTCTTCTGAAAGACTGTGGATGGCAACCATGCCAGCTATTCAGTTCAACTTTGACCTGCAATATACATATATACAGATATATGTAAAAGATAATTTGATGGATACATGTACAGCTAGAAATTGTCCCTAGCAGAAACAAATTCTTCCACAATTGCCAAATAGAGTTAAGTGAGTCTGGAGAAATTATACAGAAAATAGATTAGCTATAAAAATCCTTAAGATTATTAAGAGCAGATATAAAAAGGTCTGGACTGCTTTTTAGTGGTCTTAAAAAGTCTTTGAAAGTATAGGATGATTTTTAATATCCGTAACAATGAAAAATGCACCCAAGACTTAGGTTCAGTTACTAGCTTTGTAGATGTAATTAGATTCAGAAAAGGTTATGATTTTGCAGTGTCCAGAAGTGTCTAAACACAGAAAGATTATATTGCTACCTGAGCAGGGTAGAATGTTTAATTAAAAATTCTCTTTTACTGCTAGTATGAAATTCTTTTTGTTGCAATTTCTTCCAAGGGAAGTCACAAAACAATTTTCACAAAAGAAACTTTTACAAATGAATTAGGAGCCTTTTAACAAGCACTACTTTTTGCAGGGCACTTCAACCAACAGTGGCATGGGAGTCTCAAATTTACAGTGCTCTAAAAAGAGATCTGGTAAGGTTTCTTTATGTGCAAGTGATTTAATTCCATGCCAGAGATTCATTTTACAGCAGATCAAGCAGTCTCATTCCCTCTCTCCTACACAACAGTTCAATGGATAAAGCATTCACTGGTAGGTAAAGAACTGCTTTTTTTTTCTGAGGAGAAATAATGCTCCAGCCTCCTGACTTGAGGCACATATTGCAAAGAGATCCCAGGGTAAAAGAGCTGCACATATTCCTGATGCAGCGATTCCCCACTGGCCAAGGAATGCATATGGAAAGCAGGATGAGCTCCACTCCTCAGTAAACTCAGTAAACATTTCTGTCTAATATTATAGTCTCTGCGATTAGTTGTAATGCTTTTAGGCAGATATTTGAGACTGAGACAGAAAACTGGCCTTTTCAAGAAAGGACACAAAATGCCTCATTTACCTCTCTTGGTCTCTTTCTGGCCGAAACATTCTTCAGGCTTCAATGTGAAACATTGAATGGGATGGACAAGCCTATGACAGTGACAGAGGCTGGAATTTTGATGTGAACCTTAATGTTTTAGAGCTTTGTCTGTATATATGGTTGCTGGGAATTAAGGTGAGCTCTCTCAGGTTCTGATAGCAGAATTCGCACCGAGGCCGAGATCCAACCTCTTGCAATGGACTCACAAGACTTGAGAGTGGATATAATTTTAAGATGGTTAAAATGAAGCGTGTGTAAGGTATCTTGATAATAAAACGGGTTTTAAAATGACCGACATAGGAAATACTGGAAATTAATTCTCAGTACCACAGATGACTGTCTTGCTTAACTCATGCTTCAAATTACGGGAGTCCATTGCTATTAGCAAAGAGTAGAACATACATAAAAAGGCTGTAAACTCACTCATTTTCTACTCCTTGTATCATTTTTAAGCAGCCTGAGTAAGAGCAGGAAAACTTGAAGAAGGTGCTCAGTCTGATTTAAGCCCCTATCCACATTTTAAGTCTTCTGTATCTTCGGTTTGAAACCCAACACATCTGACTCATCTGTTTAAATGGGCTATGCCCATCCACCCAGCAGGTGATGTTGGGATGTAGGTTTAGCCCTCTGAGAAGTGACCTGATGTGATTTGGAGAATAATCTCCAAATTTGAATTAATGGGAGAAATAAAAAATTAAAAGATACCACCACTGGAAGCTTTATACCCCCAAAAAGGGACCCCTTGGAACTTTGTAACTGACTTCCAAAAGTTTTGAAAATATTCCACAAAAATAAAAGAAAAGAAAATTTGTCACATTAAAAAGGGAAGGAAAATATTACGATGCTAATTTTAAAGTGTGTTGACATGACTCTGAGTCTGACCTGAGACAGGGTTCAATTAATTAGCTTTCAAAGTAGGATAATTAAATAAACACTGATTAACTGGAGAATAAGGAAATATAAGTGTTATACTGAAAAAACAACCTTCCAATTAATTACAAGGTGGCAGAAAAAAAAGAGTAGAGTTGCTAAATCTGTCTTACACTTCTGCAAGGCAGGTAGCAATATTTACCTTGAGATGTGCTTCATACAGAGTCCCAGAAGAATGGGCTCTTGGCTACTTTACCCTTTATTTTTTTTCACAGTGGACTGGAAGAATGGATTTGAACTACTGAATAAGCTTGAGGAAAAACCCCTTTTGGATACAAAGGAATAAATATTCTGAGGAAATGTCAAGTGAGTGTATTTCATACTGAGATTGCAGTGATTTCTGCTACAATAGCCCCTACAGAAAGGGTGTTGATATTGGATCAAGTTCAGAGAAGAACCTTGAGAATGATGAAGGGGTGGAAAAACATGGCTCTCACTGAAATATACAGCTCAAACAGTTTGTCTAATAAAAGACAAGTCTGTGGGGGTGACCCCAGCATAATCGATAAATAATTTCCTGTGAATAGAAATCTATTAGCAGAGAACTAGCAAAGAGGGAAAGTAATTGTCTGTAGTAAGCATCCAGCTAATGGATACTCCATCTCTGGAGAATATTCATAAATCTATACTGGGTATTTTATTAAACTATATGCTTGAGATAAAACAGGAATTAATTCAAGGGTTTCTGTAGCCTGTGTTTTGTTGGAGAACAGACTAGATGGTCATGGCCTGTAACAGAATCCAATGACGTGTATTTTTCCATTGACTAGATGAAGTCATAAAATCAGTGAAATTCTATTAAGGAGCTAAGTCCTTTCTCAAATAATCACCAAAATACTGTTTCTTTGATTTTTTTTTTTTTATTGTTGTGGGAAATAATTGTGCAAGAGTATTGCTAATGAAAAAAGTAAATTTTACATTTCTTTTGTTCTTGTCATCTGCTACAGAATCTCTTGGTGAATGATTAGTAAGATTTTACTGGTAGCACTAACAGCAGTAAGAAAAGCACAGATCAGAATCCCAGCAAAGTTTTAGTCTATATGAGGAAATCACAGCGTTGTGGTTGATAAATGAGTGACAGAGCACTTTTATTTTTGTTTTTAACAGATGTCATTATCAGTTTTAGTGAATTAGAATACAAATTAATTGTATTTCAGAAAGTATCTCTTACAAAGTTAAGATAGAATCATAAAATCATAAATCATAGAATGGCTTGAATTGAAAATAAAAAACGTTATTTACAGAAGATGTAGAGAAAATTTCTAAAGCAGAGGAAATAGATCTAGAAGGCATCTGCAGGGAAGAATCTAATTTTTAACTTTTTACAAAGAAAGTAAGATTAAAGACTCTTAATTTTTTAAATTTTTAATTTTTTTAAATGTTGTAAAATCACATTCTTTAGTAACATCGGAAGGGTTTACCATCATCATTGTGTCATGTGGAGTGACTGACACTTCTAGCTGTTAGCTTTTTTCCCCACTTTGCTTTCTAGAACCTCTTCCTTTTATCGTTGAAAGGCGTTGGTTTGTGCAGACTGTATACGTGGTTGTGAAGAGCATGTATTGCTATTCTGCCTGTAGTCTGTGTTTCAACCTTCTCTTCTGTCTAGGTAGGAATTCACTCGAGAATTAGGGACAGTATTCTGTATTCATACTTGTACTCATGGAGCAGCTAACTGATGAAGCTGTGCCTACATGCAAAGATTCAATCTGTGCAGATTTGATCATGGATACATTTTGTGTACCTTAATTGCAGATATGTGTGGTTTAAACTAAAATCTCATTGGTAGTGTGAGCATGCAGATTATGGTTTCTGTGGCTGTCTTTTTTTCTCTCCTTACTGTAGCTACTGGATGTATGTTTTTGTGCTTTCCTTCATCAGTAATAAATAATATCTAAGGGTTCATTTTAAGGAGTGGATCTCTCCTCAGTATTGTATGCTGGAAGTAAATGTAAGACCTTGATTCTGGATCATATTCTTATAACAAATCAATACTCTCGAACACAAAGGTATTAATTTCTTTTCAAATCACAAGATTTTTTTAAAATACACTATTTTTTAAATTTCTATGATAAATGGTACAGTAGAAAACAAATTTTTTTTCATAAGTATTATTTAAAATAAATGTTTTTCTCTTTTGTGGATGATGTAAATTTTGATATTTGGTGGGTGGATTTGCCATCACATTTTTTCTCCTTAGGAAATTGAATGTGTTTCAGTCAATAATGCATATATTATATCTACTTTACAGTTTGAAAGTACTTAAGTAAAAATCTTCAAATCTTCTCTTCCACATTTATTTGTTAAGAGAAAGACAATACTTACGTGTACTGGCTTATGCTCAAATAAATCCTCACTTTACAGACAAACTGGCAACGCATACTGGACCAGGTAGAAAAGTGTTGAAGTCCATTCTATACCTTTGTCATTCAGCCTTGGAAACTGGGAGATGCACTTTATTGGCAGCGATACTAAGAAGAGAGGGCAGTCGCTGTACACTGCATTAAAATGCAGCAAAGTGGTTGTGTTGTACTACCAGGCTGTAGTCCCAGAGCCTCAGAAGACTGTTTAGTAACTAAAGCTCTCCTCAGTGTCATCCTAAGTTTCGGAAGCTTAACATACACCAAAGGACCCCTGGAAAGATTACTGACCAGAGAGAGATAAACTCAGACAATATAAAACTATTTACCAAGCTAAAATATCTCTTTTGAGTAAGATTATTTTTACAGAAAAATTGGCTGAGAGACTGAGGAACCTCTTTCTTTCTGTGGTCAGAGACTTCCGAATTAACTCAGAGAAATATTCTTTAAAATATTAAATCATAATGAAAGGAGATCTCTCAAACAGTTTTGTCCAAAATTTGGAATTACTTCTTCATTAGAGTGCTGCTTCCTTGTAGGGAGATCCAAAGGAAGACAAAATTCAAGGAAGAAGGGATGGTGGAGGGAAAAGAGGAAGAAAATATGAGACATTTGTGCAGCTAAGGTTTCATACTGTGCATGCAGGGAGAAGCAGGAGGAGCTGAGGATTGGTACTGGTACGCTTCCATGGGGCTGCATGCTCCTGGAAAAAGACGATTTTCTCGAAGTTCTCCCTTATTTCAGCTGGCTCAGGTCTGAATGCCAGTCAGCCTTTTCAGGAGGAGATACTGCTGTATCAAATGGAAGATGCTGAAAAATGCTGGAGCGAGGAGGATTCCTTTGGCAGAGAGCATTTTTTTCCTACTGGGAAATTCTTTGATAATTTTACATGAAGTAATGATTTTTGAGATCTGGTTAGTCACTCTGGTTTACATAAAGTACTGAAAACATGCTCTAATGATATGCTGTAGTATTCATTTTTGAAAATGAAATGTAATCTGTTAGCAAGTCACACTGCTTAACACAAATCAGACTATAAACATTTACAGTGTTGGTTTTTTCCCAATCACACTGAATAATAATATTTAATGAAATCGAATTAGTTAGACTAGATGTGTTTCCATAAAATGGTTGTCGCAATTAAAATTCACAATTAGCCTTCCTCGTTTTTCTGTAGCACTGCTCAAAAGCATGTCAAATAATCGAATATTTTCAGTTCAAATTCCTTAACTCTGTGACACTCTTCCATAGTTTTTTCTTCTGTTTGCAATCACAATTTGAAATTTTAACAACTGGAGTGGAACAGAGCATGGCTTACAACTAAACTGGAGTGAAGAATTAATCAACAATCTGCTTTTTCATTGAAGATATTGGTGAACTTCTCATACTGTAGTTTCCAGTTCACTGGTAGGTATACATGAAGCCCAGTGTAAACCACTGAATAAGTTGTACAGTTGTATTTGGATTTTTTTTTTTAATGTGATATAGTTACACTTACACAGTGTACCTGTACAACTGGTTTAGGGAAACAGATTTCAATTCAGTTAACCAACTTTAAAAAAACTTTTCTCAGATGTCTTTCAAATTAGATATATATGTAGATATATGAATAGGACACATTGTCTTAAAAGTATATTGAGGTTATTCAAAGGGAAAAATGAAAAAGTAGAACACACTATGAAAAGTAGAACACAGTATGAAAAAAATGGATTATTATGCATTATTTTGTACATTGAGTCTGATTTCTTTTGTACATTAGTTACAGAAACAAAGAAATATGGAATTAGAAAGCAGAAGATGAAACTGAAAACAGGCAAACAGAATGATTACAATTTAAGTGTTTATCTTCACAGCATCTGTGAAAGTCTTTGGTGTATTTGTTGCACATTTATACATTGCAGTGACTTTTGATGAGCTCAAAACATTCATTTCATGGTGATATCCAGTCTGGGTACAGTAAATATTCTACCACGTAACAGAAAGTGTGAAAGAGCATTTAAAGGCAGAGCTATTACATAGTAACCGCTGCTCTGCCTTCTGGTGATAAAATTTATAAAACAGTTCTGCTGGTTTTCTCTGTTTCTATTGTGCCAACATTAGTCTTTCCACCTTTGGTACATGACTCGAAAATGAACACAAACTTGGTGCAGTTTCCCAGTAATGCATGTTGACAACTCCACTAAATTACATGTGTACCTGCATGCACTGGAACATGGTGGGTAACTGACACTTTTTCCTTAAAAAAAAGGGGGAACAAAGTGAACTAAAAATTATATTCTAGAAAAATGGAATTATCTACTCATCATTATTAGTATACTGTTGTTGAACAGTATAGTAAGACCTATAATATAAAATATTACTCATTTTTTTATTCCTTCAGACAATAGTTAACAAATTTTCTATCTGTTTCAGTAGGCCACAGAGCCCAAATAGCTTTGAAATTGTGGGCTTCAATGTTTTTTACTTACCTGTTAGGGCTGCGAGTGAGATACCAAAACCAACAATATTCAGTATAATGATCCAAAATCTGTCTTCATCAAACCTAACAGCAAGATGTAACTCTCTGATGATAGTATTTGGTACAGAATTTAGTCAAATATATTAAAATACAGCTTCATTTTTCACACCACATTCTTTCCATGTACACCAAGACAGTTAGAAAGACTTAAGCAACACAAACAGAGCATTTAATACCGGAGCTGCATGTACAACTGAAGAAGTATGTTGGCTCTTACTTTCTGGTGCGTACTGGGCTCGTTTTGGCTCTTCCCAAGAAAATGTGTTGGAGTAGCTGAGATACTTTTATGTTCCATTTAACCTGTAAAATTTTATAACCCTAATAAAAATAAAAACAGGATTTTGCAATTGGATACATTTAATAAAAGTCTTTAACAAAGACAGCATGTCGGTCTTTGTTGGAGTCAAGGTAGGAAAACAAAGCCATAAGTCTTACACCTTTCTTTATTGCACACATATTTTTGATACATGTGTATTTTTGATTTGTGTGGAAGAACAAAACAAACAAAACCAAAAAAAGAGCAGCTTTTAAATAGATTTACTTCTCACTCTTGATGAGCTGGAAATATGTTTTCCTCTGAAATTGTTTTCCATGTGTTATCTTACAAAGTGCAGTACTTGCTTGCAAGGTCAAAAAGCTCTGCTGAATTTAGTAAATGCTATCCACTGTGGATGTTCCTGGTGTAAGTGGCACACTTATTTATGCTTCCATGAGTGTAAAATGATAACCATTTGTTTTCTAATACACGTCCAAAGTAACAGATAGAAATTAAAAAGCATCACTCATGTACTATACAAAGTGGTCATTTTGGTCACTGAGGGAAAGGCTTTCATTTAGCAAGTCAGAGCAAAATGCAGGGATCAGCAGAAGGCAGAATAGATTTGTTGAAGTGTCGAGGAATCCTGTTGACACCAAAAAGAATCCTGAATTATTGTTTCTATGCTTTCACAGTTTGTAAGATCAATGTATTTTCCAACAGCTGTCTTCTTACTGCTCTTAGACTATGAAGTGAATCTATATGAAACATATGAAACAATGATTTATCACAGAAATGTAGGTGTTTTCTGTATATATAGATTTGAACAAGATGTTGCAGTATATGGATTTTTTTTTTTTTTGGCTGAAATGAGGTCCATGTTGCAAGCCTGTTAAAAAAACCCCAAACAACTAAGTAGAAAAATTATTGCTTCTATAAAAGCATAAGCAGTACCAACAGTTAGACCTATTTTCCTGCTCAGGTATATTTTTTTCTGCAAAAAGGAATTTCTGAGTTTGTCTGCTTTGATTTTGACTTTCCAGCATATTTTGTCTTACTGTAGACAGATGCAAGTCAGGAGGCAGCCTGGGTTTTGGTCCATCAGGTATTCCCAGCACCAATACCCACCTGTTTCTAGGAGAACTATGAGTTACTCCGCGACAAGAAAGTCAGTCCACTGGGGACATTAACTTAGGAAAACAATGTCTCATATTTCTTTTGAACTCTGTTTATTGCAGTAGCTCAGACTGATCTATAGATCCTGTGAGCTGGTTTTTGACACTCTACTGCTTTATCTGGATGTATGGAAAGAATATTCCCAAGTATAGTTTGGTTATAATTGCTCCACCCCACTGCTGCCCTGCTTCAGTATGGCTTATGTTTCCCTTCCTCACTTCATAGCACAGATCCAGAACAACATCAGAAAAAAACAAGGAAAATAAAAAATAAAAAGGTTAATTGATTTTGGAGTTATTTAAAAGACTGTGCCCAGAGTAAGGTAAACCTAATCTGAAAATAGTGATGTCTGTGAAAAGGGCTTCAGTGACAAACCTGCAAAGGCATCTATGAAGCAGCAATTTTTATTGCTTGTTTATACACTAGGGTTTTTTTTCTTTCTTTTTTTTCTTTCTAAATGAATATTTACTATTAGAAACTGAGTAGCCTAACTAATATGTAATAGTCTCCCATGAGTCAGATAGCAATTATCAGGTTATTGGAGTTGCATTAAGAAAAAAGAATTACAATGGCCTTTGCTGATACAATTATTTTTTTTCTAGAGATTACAGATGTACTCAGCAATCAACACCATAAAACAACCCTTTTCTAATGCCAAATTACCTTTTTAACTAAGGAAAACATGAGTACGTGTATACCCTTCAAGCACTCATGAAGACCCCTTTGTCCTCCTGCTGCCTCTCAGATTCCTTAATAGAAACAATGATGGACATGAGGGTAATAGATCTCTGTAATTCTTTCTTGTCAAGCCCTTATCATTTAAGCCTTTACAAAATATTAAAAGCATATGTATAAATTGTACCTTAATGGAGGTTTTTTTGATACTAAATCCATGCAAGCCAAAGAAGGTAAAGAAGTTCTACTGGATATCCTCATTAACATTAAATTGAATTGAAATGCTTCAGTGATGTTTGTTTAGAACTTTGTTAATTCATGAAAATTTGATTATTTAGAGTTTAATATTTTCAGTGCAAATTTGATTGAATATCACACCTTTTCTATTAAATAACAAATATTATGGAGGGAAACACTGATATCCCCAGGGCAGGGGATGTATACAGTTAAATTAACCTTCTTAAGGCATAAAGATAGTTCGAGTGGGCCCCAGATTGGCCACTCAACTGTTTTCTGTGGCAGTCTTCATGAAATGAAAAAGTAAATATTTTCCAGGAATGAATCAATGTATTGTATATAAAAAAATCTCATCTCCGAACACAATCAGAATGTGCTTTCTTGTTCTCTATGTTCACTGTGACTGCTACAGCAGATTTTACTCTGGGTGAGACCCTACAGCTGCATTACTTCCTGTCAAACATTTTTGAAGATGCCTAATTTTTGATTTACAGCTCAGCTATATTCTGTAGTCTACTTGATAGCAAGTTTAGCATGCTTCTTCAGTACTGACAGTACCTTCAGGTGCTGTAGAAATTGAATCTGTGTTCAGCATGATATGTTAAAGCAGGTGACAATAGCACCTACTGAGAATAACTAGAACTATTCATAGAATGTCAGCATAATGTTCACTTGTTGTTAGAGGATGAACTGACTAAAAAGATCAGTATTAGAAAGGTTTTTCTCTCAAGAGAGTTGTTAGGGCTTGTTTGCAAAAAACTGTGAAAGCAAAAAGCTTCTGCAATGTCTTTTGTAAACTCTCTTTTAGTACTACCTGAGGTTAGCCTTATCAGGTTCACTTCTGTTTGCCATGGGGTTTTACCCTAGTGCAAAAATACAGACCCAGTTTTTCCTACAAAGGCAAAAAGGAGAATCAGTGCAATTGTTTTTTTCATGAAGGATGAGTATGGATAAATAAAACTTGGGAATTAAGGGGAGGGAAATGTAAGTGGTGAGGAAGCCAGAAAAAAATTCATTTTGCTTTACAAGCCTCCTCCCCAGCCCCAACAAGCAATATTTGAGCATTACTTGTTCTGTCTTACTCTGAGCAAAAATGAAAAGGAAGGGAACTTTGGTGAGCATTCATGCTATCTGAATTTATACATAATTTGGATACTTAGACTTACTGTACTGTTAAATCTGAGGAAGTTCTAGTGACTGTGTTGCTTAGGATTTCTAAATCCCACTGGAGAATAATGCTGTTCATGTTTAAGTATTAGAGGAGGGGAGAATCCCATCTTGGAAAATTTACCTTGGTGTTAAAGTTATCGACATGAAAGTCCTCCTTCATCTGTCTCATTGCACTTGAGGCTTGCCTGGTCCTTGGTTTAAGTTCAGAGCACATTGAGGGTTGCCAGCACTTCAGTCAGACTACAGAGGTTTGCCCCCAAGCTGATCCTTAGCCAAGTGCTGTGCTATGCAATTCAGATGTGCTTCCAGTTTCTGGCATATCCTCTGGCATGTTGTCATGTTTTAGCAACAGTTTTATGTCAAAAAAATTCCCTAACTTAGGTCAACTGTCCCAAGGCAATTTTCAGAAACTTCATGTACATTGAAACAAGTGCTGTGTGAAATGCAGCCGAAAGGTCTCTGTAGCTCACGGATAAGTATGTGTCTTACAGGCAGATGAAACTTGACATTTCAGATAATATTTGTGGCTGTATTATGATAAAGTGTTAAAATATTTTATATGGATGATTAGAGGTGCATTTAACTTCAATATTTTTTTTCTCTAAGAACATCTTATATGTTCTAGGATCAAAAGTCCTGTCTAGCAGCTGTGTTATGGTCCTAAATCCACTCTCTGCTACTAAAAGTGCTTATAATGTAAGTATGGTATTAGGTATCCTTTGCAAGTCATTGTTTTATTGTCTTGATTGCTGCCTTTCTGTCCACCAAATCTTTTTGGGACTTCCACTGGAGGTTTCATCATAATTAGTTACAAAGGAAGATCCCAAAAATCTTACATCAAAATGTCAGTCCCATCAGGCATTGTTCATTGCAAGAATGAGGCAGACAGCCATAAATATTTTTGCATTTATTGGACTAGCTAGATGTATTTTTTTTTGAAAAAAAGTCCTCATCCATGATGACAATGACAGAATATCAGTGATGGTCATTGCTCCATATTTCAGAATAAATTGGATTATCAAAGGAAAAAATTGTTAGTCAGTTGTGGTTAGTAATCTACTTCCTTCTCCATGTATTCCCTGTGAAGCACAGAAAACAGCTTTTGTCATTCCTCCAGAGGGATTTGGGCCATAATTTATTAGTGTGTGGAAGGATCTTAGTATTTCTGATTCATATTTTATGGTTGTTTTCGATACACTGTAAATAAAATTTGTACACTGGAAAATGAAACAGAAGTGATTTCTGGAGTGCTTGTAAGGCAGCAGAAGCATAGATCCAGCTGCAAAAATTTGTGTCATTTGCACAGATTTATCCTGTAAAAAACAACAGAAACTCATGTTGCATATGATAAAACAAATGAGATAAGGAGGAAAGCAAGCCCTGTGCTTCACATGGGCAGGGGCAGCAGTCCTACCCAAAATATGACCTTATTCTGCTCCAGAAGCATAGTCAGAATGGCTGAGTCCTTTGTATTTCCATATGTAACTATCGTGGGACACGACTTCCTTAAAAAGCCTGAAGATTTCATGGACCTGAAAGCAAGACCATTTATTTCCAGCTGCACTGAGTGTTCTGACAAATAATATTGCCTCTCAGTTTGCCTCTTGATGTACAGTCAAATGTAATTGTGTAGGATATACATTGTGAGCGTTACAAAACATTGCAGCAGATCCTCCTGTCCTGCAAATCAGGATGGCAGTTGTAGCACAGCACCACTTTGTCCTATCTGTCGTCATGGCCACAAAACTTTTTTAAAACAGGCAACTAATTTTTCTTCTGCCTCCTGCAATAATCAACAACTTCTGTGGTTGTAAAATAATTATATTCCTTTTTTTCTTTCACTATAAAGTCTGTGCTACACATTTAAATACCCTGTGGTCATCTTGTAACATCTTATTTAAACTGTGAGTTTCCTCATTCCTATTGATGTTCGTGCTTTATTTATTCACTTGAGTTCAATATTCTCAGTAAGGTGCTGGATTTTCAAAAGAGATCTTCAGTCACAACAGAGTTCAATCAAATCACATTTCTGCTGGGGTTAAAATTAAAACATTATACTTATCATCTGTGGATGTGAAATGGAAATAGGATGATTATGAAACTCCTTCTGGAAGCTGAAAGCAGAAAGCTGATGATTTTTCAATTAATATTTTTCCTTTAAGATTACGATAACTTAAAACTACCTGCTAACCATGTATCTAAACTAATTTCCTGTACTCTACTTTTCTGCATTTCACATATACTTCAGAACAACCCCAACAGAAAGCTAAAGTGAGACAATATTGGGAGGCGGCTAAGAGTTCTCATTACCCTTTGTCTGGTAAAGATGACAGATGAAGTGTTCCACTTCTGTCTGTGAATCCTCAAGGATTTATTTAAAAGATTATGATCTCTTACTTTACTGCCTATGGAGTTTTGATGCTGGAAATGTAAGAACATGTTTAGCACTAGAAATGTAAGAAGTTTTAGCACTTCTGTCCTGCATAGCTGCTAAATCCATCAATGTCTCCAGGTCACAGCCCGTGACAGTTGGCATCCTTGTTAGTGAACTCACACGAAAACTGGCACCTGCTCCTGAGTGTGAAAGGCCAGTTTTCTCTTGGTCTAGTTTCGTTTTCAAGGCTTAGCAGAGGTGAGACTCTGAACTCAAGAAGTGAGTGGGCAGGGTGCTGGATAATCTCATCTAGACTCCCTTTCCTATGAAAGGGTGGGCCAGATGATCTTTGAGGTCCTTTCCAAACTGAGCTATACGATGATTCTATGATGAACTCTGGAAATAAACTGATTGAATGCTGTTTTAAGGGTACTTACTTCCATAGGCAGTAAGCACAGGCAGGCATATTTGAGTGAGTGCAATGGGTGGAATGTTTCATTTCTCATAATTTTATAGGTGAAAAATTTTATCTTGCAATGTTTGCTGCATGCTATGGGCTTCTGGGTGCAAGAAAGGCTTAGAAAACCTGAAGGGGGCAACCACAGTGACTATAGGACTGGTGTGTAGAATGAGAGAAGAGACTCAAAGAGTAGGGTTTGTGCAACTTAAGAACAGGCTGAGGGGGAATCTAATTGCTGTCTGCAAGTACATAACAATTTTAGAGATGGCAGACTCTTCCTGGAAAGGCACAGAGAACAGATTGCTGCAGCAAGGGAAATTCTGATTTAATTTCGTAAGAGCACTTTTCACACTGAAACCAGGTTGCCCAGAGAGTCTGTGAAACTTTTACCCTGGAATATATTCAGCACTTGACTGAACAGAGACCTTGGAAACCTGTGGTACCTTTGAAGTTTGTTTTGAGCAATGGCTTCAGTGCCAGAGGCTCTTTCCAACCTAAAGTATTCTAGGGTTCCATGAGTTTCTGGGTGTGAACGATCCAGTAATAAGTGTTTAATGTGCACTTTCAATATTTTCTTGTGTGGGACAACTTGCTAAGTGGTCACAGCCCTGCATGGAGAAGACTATGACATTCTAAATTAGAGCAACTCAGATACAGAAGCACTATTTCTGTTTTAGATTATTCTATTATGATAGATAGTGCTGACTTTTGCCAGTGTAGCTCTAAACAGATGATCAAGTGAACACAGGTGGATCCCCATGATCAGGAACCACTATTGAAGTTAACAGAAATTAACTGGGTACAAAATTCTGGTTTAAAGAGCTCATTAAGTCGCAAATTTCTTTACCTGAAGACAATGGTTGCAAAGGGAAAACTAATCAACATCCTGATTGATTACATTCCCCAGAATACTTTGACAGTTTTACAGACCAGCTTTTATAGTTTCTAGACTTTCAACAGTGTATATATTTAATTGTGGGTGTTTTGAAGTTATTTACCACAGCACTATTATTGTTATTACTATTATTATTATTCTTAGCATTATTGGCATTATTAGCATTATTATTAATTTTTATTTTCAGAATTCAGCAAACATACAGGAAGGCTCAAAACTGGATAAAATACAGGCACAGAAAAGACGTCTGTTTTCTGATTAGTTTTTTTTGGCGGGGGGAAGTTGGGTTGTTTTTGACGTGAATGCAGAGATCCTTGTGAGTGAAATTTATTGTTCTGTGATGGGTACTCTCCAGACAATAAAGGGAATAGCTTCTATTCTGAAATCAATGTTTGCAATTTTCTACTTCTCCTTCAAATACAAAGAACACAGTCTTTTAATTCTCAAAACCAATTAACAGATATTTCTTCAATTTTGTTCATTTGCTTGTACTTGCAAATAGCACTTTATTTTTGTTTGTTAGATTAATTTAGATAAGAGCAGCTGTTTAATTTGAAGATGTTAAGTCTAAGTTGTTTCTTTTATCTTAGGATAAAAGAAAAACTTTAAAAAGTGTCATGACAAAATACTTTCTATAAATCTTTCTGTGGATGATAGGCCATGTATTAGAAGTGCACTAGTTCTCAGAAACATTTTTTGGAAAAGGTCCTTAGGGAAAATAAAATGGTTTAAATGGATCTGTATAAATTTACAATAATTGACAAATTGGTCTGTGATGAAGCTGAGTACTTACAGAACACAGCTAAAACTAGAATGCACTTTTCACATTTTTTCCAATGACCAATGCCCTTACTAATATTATTTCCACATTTCAGCTTTTCTAAAAAAAACCCCCACAAACCAAAACTCCACACCCTCATTAGTCTTTGAATCTTTGGCTTAACAGAGATAAAACTAGAAATTTATTGTCTTTGGTAGAGAACAATGCATTTGTTTTTTAAGAGAATAATAGGGCAAGGCAACCAAGTAAGTTGCTGGACTAGAAGGTGTTTAGAATAGCTGAAGAAGTCTTAGTTGGCCAGAGACAGACAGCATATTTTAATATTTACCAAATCTATGAGGCTGAGCTGTTTTGATATCAAAGATTTCTATAAAGTATTTTTAAGGTCATGACAACACCAGTAAAGTTTTCATGGGCAGTGAGGTAAATGAAATTATTTATTGAGAGGCATATATATATATATATATATATATTTTTGTATATATATATGCGCATACATACATGTGTACATATATTGACAGTCTTAAATAAAGAGGTGGATTAAATAGCTTGCATTATAGAAGGACCTATTTAAAGACAATTTCCTTAGAGCTTTCCCTAGAATAAGACCTGCAATGATCTCTATGGCTGCAGTTGCCTGAGCAGCTGACCTGATCAGATTGTTTGCTTTGCTGAAGGATGAAGGTCTCATCCTTCCTTCCTCCTTACATCTGATCTCTCCCACTCTTTCCAAAAGGAAGGAAGAAGGGTTGTGAGTATTAGTTTTGATTATATCAAGGTGGTAAAGCAGTTGATGGTGTCTAATAGAATTATAAATTTAAGATGCACGTTTGTTCTTGACTTTAACCTTTTATTTCTACTTAGGAATGTCCTGACCTTGGTATAGATGGTCAGACAGATCTAGGAGAAGTAACTGGAAGTAAGTTGTTCCTTACTATCCCAATCCAGTGTTAGAGCTGGCACTACATTGTTCTGCTGATGGACAGGGATGAGATTGAGCCCTTCCACTTTGGGACCATTATAAACTGGGGGAACACAGTGGGTTGGGACTGAAACCCTGTCTTCATTAAATCCAGCAACAAAACACTCCCTCAGGTTGAGGTACTGCTAGCTCTGCTTAGTGATACAGCAAAACATACAGGTCTAGATTTAATACTCTGTTAATCTCAGCGCGCTGCTCTCACCTACCAGCATTGTGTAGTGCAGGAGCAAATGCCTAGGCTTAGAAAGGAAAACCGTGACCATTCATGAAATAGGGCTACTATATGCTGATATTACCTCCTGGCACTCAAAGTGTGAGATAGCAAATGGAATGAGGAGGTCTGAGAGCAGGGAGGTTTCAGCCTGTCCATAAGGGTATTGTTGAATTCCCGTTTGGACTGCTCCATGTAATGACACAGCAGAGTAACATAAATGTTGAGATCAAAGTGCTAAGTGTAAATTTGTTGAAAAGCCTGCAATTCTATAAGAATTACTGAAGCTGTCCATATGCTTTTCAACATACTGCTTTAGTCTTTGATATCACAGTTATCAGAATGGCTACTAACTTTTAAATGTGATTCCCTTTAATTCTCAACACTGCAGGCTAGCTGGTAGTAAGCAAAGGAGGAATTCTGCACAGTGGTGGTTTTTCTATGCTGAGTTCTTGCTATAGTTTTACACTTGCTGTAGTTTTACACCTCCAGTGTAAGAATTTATAGGTGAAAGAATTGTTTGTTTACCTTTCTTCCTGCACAGTATTTTACAAAACTCTAGTTTAATTCTTGTTTTTATAAAGCAAGAATCTTTGCAAATAAGACTAATAATTACAAAGGAGAATCACAAAATAAAATCTAATACATGCTAACACTTCTCTTGAATCCCAGTGACAAACAATATTTATCCCTTTTCACTTGACACACTGTAGAACCACCTTGGATGTAGTTGTGTCAGGAGCAAGACTAAATGACTCGACATAAGTTAAGACAGAGGTTGTTTCACTTCCTGCTTGTCATAGACAAATGATTTTTGTAATGATCTCTCCACCTCATGCTTCCTGAGATACTTTTTGGGACATTGCACAAGGGAAATGCAGCTGAGGGTAAAACCCTGGCATAACTGGAGCCTGGAAGATGTGTCTTTAAAAAACATTTTTTTCCTAAAGCATATAAGGATTGTTGTGGGCTGCCTAGCTTAGTAAAGCAGGAAGTATTATCTTTTTATATATTTATGTTTAAAGTTCAAAGGTGTATAGGGGCTTGTTATTACAGGTAACTTAATTGCTCTAAATTCTAGATACTGTAAAATCTTAATCATCCCATAGTTAATGTGAACTTGAAGCTGTTAAAGTAATAAAGCTTTCTGTTTGGTTTAGCATCATTGCTATTGGTGATAATAGCTTTATTTTTTTTTTTCCTGGAACTTTAAAGGCTACAATGGACAATAAAAGGCACATAAGTTTCCCCTCCATTTTCAAGAATAAAGTGAATTCACTGATGATCATTAGTTATTGTTACCTTCAGTACCTACCAGTGCAGCAGAAAGCTGACTTGAATTTCAGCATGAGAAAAGAATGATAGATCTTCTCCATTAAAGACAAGCTAGAAAAGAAAGTAAAGACTTTCTCAGTCTCTCTCTTGTTCCAGGGAGACAAGGGTCTGTGCAAACCTTGTAATAAATACAAATCACCACAGTGATGCTTCACCTGTGCCAGCCAAGGCCTCTGCTATTGCAGGGATGCTGCAGTCAGGGAATCTGCTCTTTCTCATCCCTGCAGAATAATTACTTTGGGAGGCAACACAAGCACACTGTAGACGTGCTATTTGGGGACTTACAGTTCTTCTGCCACAGGTAGATTTACGAGCCGATAGAGACTTGCCTGTAGGGTCGTAAGGGTCATAAATCCTGTGCAAATTCTTCAATCAGTTACAATCACATTACTGGACACAGAATTTAGCTGCTGTTGTGGTACTCTGTGCTACATTTTTGGGAAGTGCAACACAAACCTGTCTGGGAAATGTCTTTCCACCCCTTTAGTCTGGGACTATTTCATCACACTGTAGTGAAAAAGCCAGGGTGTCTGTTGAACCTACAGCAGCTTCTAGGCATGCCTTGGACCTTACTTGAAGCTGCCATGTTAGAGGGTGTGACTTGATCCCAGTATCATCTCATCTCTGTCTTTTATTTATGTAGGAGGTCTCATTCACCACACCAGAACGCTACCCCCAGCCACTGCTCAGACTTACTCAGCTCCTTTCAGCCCTGCAGCACTTGAATCCAGTATTTAGGAGAAAAGACAAAGCAGAGGACACTGTGTTTGATTGCATTAAGTAAGAGAAAAGTCTTGTGATTCTTGGTGGTAACAGTGATTGAAAGGACCTATCTGGAAGTAAATTTATGTGTTAGCATCATTATGTTTTTACCCTTAAAAAATTATTAGTCTATTATTCTAACTGCAGTTTCCAGCAAATTTATAAGGTGACAAAAGCCATACAATGTAGTGAGATAGAAAGGAAAAAGTGAGGTAAAGGATAAGAAAACCAGGCTGAATTCTTCTGAAATCACATATAGGGAGAGTATACCTATATATAACAATATAGCCTCTGGAAGACATGCTTGCAGTTCATGCAAATACATAAGTCCAAATGGGTAGCCATAAGGTAATGGTACTTCAGCATGGGCTGAAGGTAACAGACAACATAGAGGCTGTGTAGTCATATTGCAAGGATGTGCATTTCATGGTATATATGCTGTCCAGGAATTTTAGGTGGTCAGAGCTTGAGGATGAAGAAGAGAAAGAAGAGATGAGTTCTTGTCCTGACATGAAGAAAGGACATAGTTTTAAAAGCAGGATATGTTCTTGCAAAACATGAGACTGTACTTACCTCAGAATCAAGTAGAACATGCAGGCCAGATGTTTAGTTGCTGTAAATATCAGTTCAAGATTTTAAAAGAGTAGTACTCGCTTACTGCAGCTATTCCTTTGATAAAGCAAAGCACTGCCAGCAACAGCTGGAAGAAACCAGAGGAACTGGTTTGTCCATTGCTAGAGCAAAGCTATATATCTGACAATTGTTTGGTTGTTGATTCTTATGCTGTTTCAAAGGTAAAGAATGAGGGTGAGGGCAAACCCCCACAGAACCAACTATTCTCTGACACAGTCTCCAGCTTCTTCACCAGCCATGGTTGCTCCCATATCCCGTCAACTCTTCCAAATGTGTGAGTCAACACACAAAGGCAGTGGGAACAACCACAAACTCATGGCTAGAACTCAAAGAATAAGTTTTTTTCTATTAACTTCCCAACCAAAGTAACTCAGTCCAAGCTAGATCACTGGCCTACTGTTCACACAGGCTTATCAAGAATTATTCCCAGCTGCAAGGTCACTTCAGTGTTTTATATTCCACATTGCCATTGTTCTGCTTTTAACCCATTCCTCTAAGCACCCTCCCTTCCCTTCTGGAAAATTACAACAAATAGCAGCAGAGAACATATTTTTTAATAGGGAGAGAAGGTTCCTATAAAAAGTGTGTTTCATAGCCTGTTCTTATAAAACAGTAAAAGAGAAGAATATTTGCATAAAGGAAAATAAACAAAAGACTTTCATTTGTTCATGCTATATGAGTTTTCTCCACTCTCTAAAATACCGAAAATAAACTTAAGTCTATCAAGTCTACACTTACCCTGCTCTCCTGGATTTTTAAACACATAAATTGGTAGTTTTTGGTTTGGCTATAAAAGAGCAGTAACAACAATAATCTATCAATTCTATAAATCTTGTAAGTATTATCTAACACAGTCTGTTTTAAATATTATGAAACAGATGCAAATACTTTGTTTTCAGTTCAAAGGTATGTCTTTAATTCATCCCTAAATCTTAAATCTGCTTTCTTCAATTCCTTGTTAACTTCCTTTCTTTCTCTGGAGCTGGTCTGATTTTTGGCATCAAAAGATTCAAGCTTCAAAGAGTCAGAGGGTCAGATTGTTTTATACACACACAGCTGTCCCTAAGGTCAGTTTTGTCTTTTAAACTTCCATGTTCTACTACAAAGCACAGATACTCAGAGGCAGTAGTCTAATCTCCATTTTACATAATGCATTACTGATAAGCCTGAAAATGAGATATTTGTGTTTTATGCACTAATCTCTTGATCACAGAGCAGTGAAATGCTTGAGTTAAAAATATTATGGAACACAAGCAGAGAGATGCCCAGGGAAAAATAGTGCAAACAGTTCTGCAAAAGGAAAAAAAGTGATGCATAAGCTGAAGATCACCCTTCAATCACCAACAAAGAGAAATTCTCCTAATATGAAAACAGCATAGTTAATTCATCGACCAACCCTTGAATTTGGAGACTGTTCTGAAACCTGCAAACAGCCCAGAAAGGACAAAGTCAATTCTCAGAACTGTAAAATTAGTATATCAATAGACAAAAGAGAAAGCAATTTTTTAAAAAAGAGTATGAAAGAAGGAAAATGTTACAGTGCTACTTAAAATATTTTGAGAACAAGAATCTGGCTGCTTCTAATGAGATGGCAAGAGAAGAAAGTGCAGATGCAACTTGATGAAAAAATGACAAATATCAAACTTCCCCAAAAATGTCAAAAATAGTGTGACTGTATTTTTAGCAATGGACTTATTGAATGTGCTATAGAAATTTTTAACTATCCAAAGCATACAAAATGTAAAAAAAAATAAAATAAGGAAATATTATCAAAATTAGATTGCAATGGGAGCCTCTGGAGATTTGGGGCTTTCTCCATGAACAGTATCACACAGCATATGGCAGAATGCCTGCCAAGTTTCTCATGCAGCTGAATTACTGAGAATGCAGAGAATTGCTTTCCCAGTTCCTTTTGTCCCTCTTACCTAAGGAAGAAAATTTTTAATTTCCTGGTTTTCAAGTCCCAGATCCATAATGGTCCACCTGCCAAATACAGCCAGAATCTGAGACTGGGGTCCTTGGGATCCCAGGATGTTGCCTGGCAGATCAGTCAGGATGCTGGGGACCTAATTACCAGCAGAGAAGGGCTTCTCAGCATCACATTAGGCAGCAAATGGACAGTGAACCAGCCAAAACCCCTCCTGGAAGAGAAAGCTCCTCAGACCACTGCTGGCACTGTCTCTTTCTCACAGAACACTTTGGTGTTGATGGACTGACATATTCTGTGAAAAAGCCACTACATCAGAAAATTTTCTGGCAACAGAAATTCCCAGTCAACATTCTGAGTGGCATAAACATGGCTTTAAACAGGTGTGATGGGCAATGCTCCTCATAAAAACACCTGGAAAGATAAAAGAAACAAATGAGAGCAATAGTTTAGACGAGAAAACAAGTGAAATATGTATTCCCCAAATATCAAGACTACAACAAATGGCTGGAAAAAACCAGACAAAACAGTTATTAGAATGATCAGCTGTGCATTGGGCTACCAATGGAGACAAATAACATTTGAAAAGGGACAAACTAGTATTAGCCTATACAATGATCTCTGGGAAATGCAGGGAGATTCTTAAAAACATTGCTGATCTCCTGTTAAAGGAGAAAAAATTATATATAATATAATGTATCAATTTTTAAAATATATATAATATACATATATAATTAATAATTATATATAATACGGACAAGAATGACACATGACCGAACACTTCACTACCTTATTTCCATTCTAATTCTCTGTTTGTGATAGCTGATCCTGGTATCAAAAAAGCCGGAGCACAATAGAAGAATTGTGGCTGACATTTTATTATGATGAATTTGCATCGAAAGAACATTGTTCCTTTTAAGAGCTTTGTTCCTTTTTTCCAAGATAGTTGCCTGTTTTGATTGACCTCTTTGTAGCTGATGTATCTGCAGGTAATGTAAATATTTAATTTCCTAATTCACATTCAGGTAGAAATTTTATCAATCACCTTAAACTGAAGAAATAGACACACTAAAAAAACTTTTATAGAACATTACATAAACAAATCCTTCTCCATTTTATTTCATTGGAGAGGAACAAATTAAAAATAGTCTGGGAAATATTTTTTAGGCAACAAATAATTTGCTTCATATTTGCATTCACCATATATTTTAGAATAATTAAACCCTGTAGAAAGTGATGATTTGCATGATTTTGTGGAGTTTCCAGACCTTTGCATGGCATTAGCCCATTTTTTTTGCACAGTCCTCTATTTAACTGACATGGTCTCCCACATCAGCAAAACTACTTGCAGGAATGTAACTGAGAAATAATTTAGAAGGTCAAATGGAATTAAAATTAATCTGGGTAAATTAGAAACATTTTGAATTTCTCCCTATGAGGAATTTAGGTCTTTGGGTCTTTCTCAGGTATCCATATGATTATTTTTCAATTCTTAACTCTTTTGACATTGTTTAAAATTGTTTTGTTGCCTATGCTTAGTGTGTTACAATTTCAACTAAAAATTAGAAGGTTCTGTTTCAGTAAAAATACAGATTTATTTGTTAGCAGATCAATAAAAGTAACTGAAACATGGTTTTATAGTATCTGCAACAAAATATTGTGAGTTTTAGTGCTAAAACACAACAGTTGTTTAATTCAGTCAAAAGAGACATAGAGTATTCAACATCAAACAAGGATGGGTGTCTAATTCCTCCTTAGGTTTTCCTTCAGGGTAAAATGCTTGGTGCATCTATTATGAGAAATAAACTAGATATTAAGAAAAACAATGAAAATGTGCATTATCTGTTCAGGTCTAAAACTTACATCATCAGCTGACAGACAAGTTACTGAAATTAACTTTTTATTGTCTTCCCTAATAAGGATTTCACTTACAAAATATGTCAAAGCTTTATTGTTCCAGAAAGTAATGAAAGATGATCTGATGAGACAGGAAAAAAAGACACAGTGTAAATTAATATTTTTGTGTTACAGACTAAAATATATTTCATTAGTTAAAACAGTCCTAGCAGATGGATATAACCGTAAAACAGGGCAAATTTCTGTTATTAAACAATTAGATAATTGGTTTGCTATTTTTCCCCTGTCAGAGAAGGAGTCATAAAACCACAAGACTCTTATTATAAAGGACAGTAACATGGTAATATTAAAAATACACCCACCCTTGGCATTACAAATAATCTGCCCTTCACTGGACTTTCTCTCTGCTCCTTTCCCTAGGATCTCAGGAGATTAGCAACGGTTTGTCCCAAAGAATTTTTAAACTCTATGCCCTGTGTTGGGGATTGGAGGAACAGAGACCTGGGACCTGAGTTATCTGTTCACCTACTTCAATTTCTGACATGCTACACAGTAAAAAAATATTCTTTTTCCTCTCCTCAGACTGAGTTTTCCAATACACAGTGGTAAAAGCATCATATCTGTGGTTGCAGTTTCCGCTCTGTGGGATGTTACACAATTGAAAGTGTCCTGGCCTTGTTTTTGTTTTGCCCAAGAGCAGACTGCACATGAACTACCCTGTGACTGTGATCCAAGCACAATGAGGACACAGCTCTGTGTGACATGGCCGAGGACTGGTGCAATGCAGGGACAGTGTCCTGCACCAGGGATAGCGGGGTCTGTCCCCATCAGCGTTTTAGAAATTTCCAACCTTTTTTCAGTCTTGCCTCTGTCGCATGCTATGTGCACACAGTGAGTGGCCCAGCACAAAGCACAAAGCACTTGCTGGGAGGGAAGGCACCTCACACCTGCATGGCATCACTCATAGGGGATGGAGGTCACCAATGAAAAGCTCATCAAGCTGCCACTGTCACAATACAAACACTGCATAATAAATACAAACATGGACACTGCACCTCTGCAGCCTTTCCCTAGTCAGGACCCAGTACAGTGAAAAAGAAAGGAAGATGTGTACAGAAAAATTCTGTTCAGCCTTCCAGTTCAGGCTTAGATTTGGAAAGGGAGAATACCTGCAGATCTTAGGGCCATCACATATTTTATATGACAGCTCTTGTAATAAAAAATTCTCAGAGCAATGCCATTAACTCTCCAGGAGCATCTTAAGTGAACTTCAGTGCCCTTTAATCTCTCTTGATCTCTTAATTTTGCTTGATAGAATAGTATATAAGAGCATATTTCTTTTCAATGTGAAGTTTATGAAAGTTTTGCGTTGTGCTATATTAGGGCAATATATTCAAGCCACCCCAACATGGAAACAGTCTTTCAAAATGTCAATATATAATAGATTGGCATTAAGATTTAATTTTTTTCAAGATTCAAGTTGAAGTGTATATATTTTACAATACAAGTGGTTTACTTATTTGCCATATTTGATCCATTGATTGATACCATTAAGCAATTGGTAGGAATACATCTTGATTTACCAAAGGGTAAGGAAGAGGAATATCAAATCCATATGTTGAAGAGCCCAGTCCTGGCTTGCTTCAAGCTTAAGTTAACCATTGACTTGAGCAGGCATTCAATCAATTATGCAGAGAATAAAAGTTGTTGGATTTCAATCTTGGATACTAAATCAAAATGTATTTTTAAAATGCATTTTAAAGCATTGTTGGCCCTGGAACAGCATTTTAGTACAAGAAATGAGACTATTGCCTCTTTCCCAGTGGAGCCATCATCTCACTGATATTGAGTTGCATTTCCCAGCTGCAGACAGAGGAGGACTGACAAAATTCAAATCTCATTGAATTTTCAAGTCCCATTAGAAAATAGTAAGACTCAGAAAACCTCAAAGCCAATTTAACCTAAAACCTATGGATAATTAAAGCATTCAATGCTTTCTTTCAATCTGGAAATAAAGAAATGCCATTTACTCATTAATATGTTAAATTAGCCCCCTCTCCCTGCTAAAGAAATCCCAAGGGTCCCTAAATGATGCATTTTGCAAGATAATGCTGCATGATAAATAATTTAGATGGCTGCTCTTCTCCCTACTTCTCTTCTTCTTAAGAGGTATAACTTTAAGTTTGCAATATGGCATATCTGAAAATATGAACCAAAATCAGGGAAGAATATAAAAACTGAACCTGGCTTGTTCTGTGCTTCCTGTTTTATTCAGCCTTGTAAATCCATCATGTGAAAATTGTATTTTTTTTGGTTAATTATACATAAACAAGTGGCAATGAAAATACTTATTCAATTCATTGCGTGAATATGATTTTAATTTCATTTACAGTTGTTTCAGAGGATTAAATGGGAATGGAATTGCAACATGTTTTCAGGGAAAACCAGAAAATTTTCAGTTCTAAGGAAATGGAAAGAGGAAAGATAAATGTGGTGGTATTGATTTGCTTTCAATTTTTCTATTCATTTGCCTACAATGCAGATATCAGAACTCGGCAAAACCAACCAAAGATGTGAAATGAAAGGACACAATGAGTTCTTTCATAAGGACTTTTTGTTAATCAGAAAAGCCAATTAATTAAATAATAATAAATTAAAATTTCCGGCTCAATACAAACTTCAATCAAAATGTGAACATTCAGTTCAAAATATTAATAAAACTGTCAACATAAACAAAATAGGAATAGTCTTTTTCTTTCTTCTTCTTTCTTAGATCCTAGGGGTATAACAATGCATTTCTCTTTACCTTCCAGCAATCCACAGACAGTAGTTATCAGCCTTTGCTAATAATTTTCTCAATGTGTATTATTAGCACAGTACAAACGTTTTTCATTTCACCTTTAGAATGCTTGTTTTTCCTTTTTTTTTTTTTAATTAAAAGACATTTAGGTAAATATAATTGCAGAAATGATACATGAGAAAGACTTATGCTTTTTATAGCTCCTTATTCTTTCAATGTTACTCACAAAGTGTGTCATGTTTTCATTGGACTCATTCTGTAGTGTACAATGTGTTAGTTTGGATTTTTTCAGTGCAGTTCTGAAATGGATTGAGCAACAGAATTTACACCTTTCTTTCTCTGAGAGCCTAAATGAGGAGGAACTGAGGTGTGTGCACTCAGTGCAAGACACGTCTTTGGAGTACCACTGGAATTGTTGTGACTACAATCCCACACTCTCATTGCACATCTTCATTTTCCCTAATCCAGAGGGAGAGTGTGTGTGTGTATTAGCATTTTGCTTCGGATCAGAGTGGCACCAAGACCCAGTTGGGATGTGTCAGCACATTCATGAATGTGAGTCAGCATCAGGCCTGGCAGGGGGCCCATGGCCTCAGCAAGTGTCTTCCACAACAGAGGAGCTCAAGTCTTCTAACAGTTGCTCATGCGGCCATTCCTTCGCCCAACTTCATCTTGAGTATTCCTCAACAACGAGGCTTTGGGTTACTGGATAAAGCAGGGGTGAACTTTTCAGAGTCAAAGCACAACTGGGCTATGTGGTCCCTAACCCCATGGATAGTACCTTGCCTAGTGTCAAGGCATTGTTCCAGAGGAGAATGGAGCTGAGGCTCACAAAAATATTTCTTATTGAAGTGTTAAATTATTGAGCAGGCATCCATCACTTAACAGGAAAAACATTAGCACAAAATGGTAGTTTGGCAAACAAGTGTTTGGCATCTTACACTTAGTTTTCAAATCTAAATTGGGTCACACCAAAATCATTTCTCTTCCTCAGTTAAGGAAGGGCAGAGGGAGATTTTAATGAGATTACAATTAAGATCTTGCATAAAAATGAAAGCCTTGTCTCCTGCTTGCAGTTCCATGGACCAGGAGCATGAATTAATTGAACTATACTTGCACATTTGCAATTAGTTTTGGTTACTGGGAGAACCAAAACCAGATTCATGTTCTTAACTTGGAGTCTGGGGGAAACAGTGTTCCAATAAAATACCACTAATCCTTTTTAATGAAGATTGAGAGGTTCAAGAACTTGTTTTCAGTGCTAATACCACGACTGAAGTAACAAATTATAATTAAATTTTAAATTCCTGCTGGAGAGTGAGGGTTAGTATTTTCAGAGCATCATCGTTATTGTTATGGAACAAAAGTAGAAGAAAATATTTTTATTAGTAAAACAATATATACTGAGATTAATGAATCATCTGAAAGCCCATAAAATTAGTTGCCATAAACCAGATTAAATTTAATGCAGATTGTATGTGTTTCTGGTTTTTATAGCTATCTGATTTACATTTTATTTTCTTCTTTTATATTCCTTTAAAGTAATGTTTTTGCAAGGTTCTGCATTAAAAGTTGTTCTGTACTCATTTTTGTTATCTTTTTCTATGAAGAAGTGACAGATGCCTTAATAAAGAATGGACAGCTGGTTTATAGACAAAAAGGCATAATCAATTTAGGCTACAGTTTAAAAGTACATAAAACAGCTGTACCCTACTAATGAGTTTAATAGTTTTGTATCTTGAGCATCATACCATTTGAAATATTGATAATTAAATGTGCATTTTGTTAATGAAATCTTCCCCTTGAATCATTAAAACAAACAATTTGCACTTTTTGTAAAAACTTCTCAGACATGTTTGGAGAGCTGTTTTGTTTTGGCTTGGGTTGGCAGTTTTTATATCTTTTTAAAGTTATTTTAGCTTTCAAAATACAATTATTCAGTATTGATTTGTCTGAACAACATTTTTTTTTCAATTCTGTCACAGTGTAGCAGTCGTTAGCTGTTTTCCATTCTAATGTTGCCTTTGATTCCCAGAGATGCACACAAAAAGCACAGGAAAGGTAATATACCCATTGAAATACATGGAGAACATACTGGGGAGATGGGTTGCTAAAAAACTTCATTTTTCTTTTGCACTAATAAAGATGTGATGATATGAATAACAAAATCTTTAAGTTAATCAAACAGAGGGATATACATTGAGTCCTACATCAAAAAGAATTTTTATGCTCAACATTGAAAGCTCTTCTGTAGTGAACTCAGGTTCCAAAATTTTATATTACAGACAGAATGAATGAGTCTGGCATCATCAGAGAGAAACATATCCAGACTATATCTTGGCAGTATGTCACATATATGGTTGCAGCAAGGGTAAGAGGCAGACTAGTTGGCACTGGACAGGAATAACTGTTGTGAGATGGTAGCCACTGCCTTTTGGCAGAGACCTTTCCTATTGTCACAGTAGCCTGAACTTTTGCTTGAAGGCTGAAAGAACTAATGTGCCCATCATGGGTATCACTGCTTGACAAATTAAAGCAGGTTCAGATAGCCTAAGAACCCATACTCGGAACTAAGCAGAAATAAATATACAAATGGTCTTTAACCACAAAATCCCATCTGTATGAAAAGCTGGAACGTACTGGTGTTCAGACCAACTGTATTCCCTGACCATAGCCATTTCTTACTCCACTAGCAGAGACAAGCTGAAATGAACGCCCACTACTCTTTCAGTGCCACAAGTACATCAAGAAATTTGCTTGCAGTCCTCAGCTATCCCTCAGCAGTTTCTACACATGGTGTCCCTGACGGTCTCTCCATATTGTCCATATCTTTTCCTTATGCACATGTCAATGTCCCCATATATGTCTCTTGCAGTGGCTTAGGAAGCACTTCCCTTTTCTTCAGGCTTAGGAACTTCTTCCCCCTTTCCTACCTCTTCCCCTCTTTACAGAGATCTTCTGACAGCATATTCACTCACCTGGGGATATCCAGCATTTGGGCCTCTACTTACCTTCGTTATGGCAGTGTGACAAACAGCACAAGAGAATTTTTTTAGATCTTACAATCACAGCTTTAAAGTCCTTCCAAAAATAAATAACTTCTAGTTTTTATACTGTTTATTTCCACTGGATTTAAGATATTGTACTTTCAAAATTAATTTGGAAATAGATGAAATTAGTTAATTTAATTTCAAAATTAAGAAGGGTGGATGGTTTTAAATAAGTTTGCTATATTAAAAAATGAAATTTCATAAGTGGTCCATTTCTTGGAAGCAAACAGGGTAAGTATATCATGATTGTTATAGTTCCTCATTAGCTAGGAAACTAATGACTCCCAAATCACTAAAATTACTGTCAAATGGCAGAGTGTCACTTTCAGTATCCCCATAACTTCAATTTTGTCTTCATTATCACCTGTTTACGGTTCTAAGTACAGTTAGCTAGAGTGGAACATTTACACAATATTTTTACCTCTCTTACTGTTCTTGATAAGGTCATAATTACACTTCAGATATAAATCTCCATTCATTCTTATAGATCATGCTTTGCTTTACACCAGTATCAGAGCATGTAAATTTGACTTCTTTGAAATGAAACAGCCACGTCGACAGCACACCTAATGAATTCCATCCAACAGGCCTTCAATCAATAGGGCCAAAATATTTTCGGAAAGACTCTCCCTAAAATACACACACTGTGGATGTCTGGTCACACCATTTTGCTTTACAGCACCATTTGTGCTGTACCGCATTGAGTGTTAATGTGGATGTAGGTGAACTCAACCCAAACCAAAACTATGGGCTGGGGCACGGGTGGTGAGCATACTGACGAATATGTTGAAGGAGAAAGCTTGGACCAATGCTTAGAGGATTCAAGTGGCTGGGCTAAGTAAGAATATGACTATGTTTAGTCAGTCAAAATCTGCCCCTACTTATCTCAGCATGTGGGCATAACATTTTTATTCCTAAGCTTTTCTGAGCTGTTCTCGACAGGAAAGGATATCTTCATCCTTTTCAGTCTAATACCTAAACAGCTTTATCCATGTAAACTGAAAAGTCCCTGAGAATATCTTTGCTGATACAGAACACCACATGGTAATCACTACTTGAAAGACAGAAATCATCACTGTAAACTACACACAGACACGTGAATTGCATTTATATTTTACATTAAGTAAAATTAGGTAGTACATTCAGTATGTATGGAGTATGAAAAAAGATCCCACTAGTTTAGGACAGCCCCACCATGGCATCTGTCTGTACAGGAACATAGCTTTAACTAGCGAAACAGAATAAAAATTACTGCATCCTACCTAAACAAGGCAGTGGGGGACATGAAAGTCTAAGGAAATAAGTTTCTTGGGAAATGAAAGACTGAAGTTCCTTAGGCAAAAGAGTGAAGTGATTCAGGGAAATAAAACAGTTCTGAGTACCTAAGATTAGCTACACAGGACTAGATGCAACAGACAATGGCTTTATGGCATGCTATCACTTTCTCTGCCTTCCAGGTTAGCCCCTCCTAGTTCCACAACCAATAAATTACCATCCTTTTCTTTCTTTTCACAAATGACCACCTTATCGACTATCCATCAGCTAATATTCTCTCAAATAACAGCCAACTTTTCTTCCAGGCAGTTCGGATTCGATGTTTTCAGCCTGTATTTAGTTAGGAAAGATGTTCATTTTTCTCATGCCTAAATAAGGGTTTGTGCTTCAGCCAACTTGTCTGCTTTTTTCCTCAGCAACATCAGACAGTCTATTGTCTGAATATGTAGTATTCCTCCACACAGATCTTGCTTTACTTCAAAAAAAATAGCAGAAGGGCCTCATGTTGACACAGGTGGTAGTAATGCTTGACATTGATGGTTAGCTTTGATGAATTTTTAGATTTCACAAACTTCATTACTATCCTGCAATTACTACATTTCTTCATGACTCATAAATGATCAAGTAATTCTCTGGAGCTAGTTGTTACGAAAACAGATGAAACTCGACTATTAGCAACAGTTTAACTTTCATCAGCTTGAAAAGTTTTAAGTATACCAGATGGGGGAGGAAGGCAGAGGGATCAGCACCCAACTTCCAGAAACGGAAGTTTCAAAATTAAATTCTTTTTCTACTGAGACATGCCCATGATTATCAAGAAACTAAAGTAGTGTGGTTTTGAAAGACCCTCCCCTTTAGTATCCAACAGAAGGCATTTACCCAAATCTTCAGGTCGTTCCTCTGATGGCATCCTATATAAAAAAAACTCATTCCTTAAGATGTAAGTTTTAGTGAAAGAAGAAGGCAAGTTTTCTAATAAATCATCAATTGTACCTTATTGTCCCAGAGAAAAGTCAGAAGAAGATGAGTAGAAAAGGTACATGTAATATTTTCCTATTGCCTTCCATTCTTTTAAGGTCTCTAATTATTAAGATTTTGGAGGTAAAGTTTCTTTGTGTCAGATACACTTGGTCATTGAATGTGTGATTTGACAAGGTGTGAAGCATGGCAGTTAATAAGTGATAGCTGATAAATAATTGTTTGAATTCCATCAAATGACAGCTCCTCGGGAGGAGCTTCTAGGCTGTGTATCCATTATTACCAAAACCGGGTCTGTGTAGTTCCAAACCTTGAAGAATAAGTTTGAAAAATAAGTTTGAAGAATCTATTACTTTCTTGGCCAGCTATGCAAAGGTCCTTATGTGATGTCAACTCAGAGTATCAGGGAGCTTATTTTTTGGATGTACCCAACTCTTTCCAGGCATTGAACTGGGCCAATGAATTGCCCTTCAGTGATACTTGACTGTCTGGTTTGTTAGTCTTTTCCTTCCACTCTGCATGGAACACTTTGGCCTTAGATGTCCGGAGCAGTGTTCCACTTGCGGCCTTGGGAAATGAAGCCTTTTATCTGTGTACCATAGCTAAGACTGTTATGCTGAAACCCAAAGTAATCCACTGGATATAGTTTAGAACAGTTATACATCAGAAATCTGAATTAGAAAGTTGATTTGAATTTCTTAATATATGTTTCGTTAAATATTGCAGTTGATACGTGAGTTAATTTTATAGCTGGCTTTTAATGAATAGAAGAAATCATAGATTTGTAATCAGTGGAATGAAAACTTTCACTGACTACTGAAATAACAACTAAATATAGGCTTGCTGATTTTATTGAAACACAGCTGTTTTCTTTGGCTCTGACAACAGGTAAAAATTATGAAAAATAAGTGCCTTCTGAGAAATTGGTGAAAGCTGTCTCTTTTCACGACTAGATCACCATATTCTTTCTAACACCACCAAACTGAGAAAACTGCATCATACAACTTCTTTAATCTCCAAGAGATGCAACCTCTGAATCCAGCTTAATAAAAGCCTATTAACACAAAATGTCATATTGCATTATGCAATCAATGTGGGAAGGTATTAACATAGGGACACCTTACAGAGATTCTTGCAGAAGCCGTAAGCAAAATTTCTGCATCTAATTGGCTACTCAAATAGAATTTTAAAAAGATTCAATTTGCTTTTAAAATTAACACTGTCAGATGAAAGAACATTGAATAGGCTGCAAGCATGTCAATAACACAAGGTAAAGCAATATAGCTAGGGGATATCTTCAATTACATTTTCTTTATGACATTCCAGAGAATTTATCTACTATGAATTACAAATTATCAGCCCTCTATGTGCCAGCTCAAACTCACATCAGAGTGTTCTAAGAGAAGGAGAAAACCCAGTTTTTCATCACAATTCTGGCAAATAAATGTTAAGTATTGGGTAATCACAATATTTAGAGACAAGAATATCAATAGTAAACAGGTATTCCATCATAGAGTTTCGTAGCAAATGGTGTGTCTGAGTTTCAGTGAGAATTTTACAGAAATATTTTTACTGCTTTAGTTTTGAACAGGCTAAGAGTCTTTGTAGCTTAGTCTACATAATCAACCTGTGATGGCAAGGTTCACAATGTAAAAATATTAAACTTGTTTGCCTAGTTGCTTAAATGAGAGGATAGTGGCTTGCAGACCTAAGCAATCTTCCTTTCATTTCTAGCCCTCCTAAGAAACAAGGCAGTATCTTCTGGAGGTAATTGCCTTGTTCGTAAATTAGAAGGAAGAGATGCAGCTGCAGAGAAGTCTACAAGGTCTCTATCTTCCAGGTAAATGTAACGTGGAACACAATTGCTGTGAAAATAAGGGCTGCAGTGAGTTTAGAGCATAAGAGATACTTAAAACAAGAGAAGAATAATATGAGGGAGTCTCAAGATATAGAAAAGAAAACAGCTGGAAGCAACAGGAATATGTTTATGTCCTCAAAGTGAATCAAGTTCTCAGCTTTTATTCCCATGGGCATCTGAAGATCTAGGCAAAACTGACTTCTCTACAGAAAACAATGGGTAAGTAAGTTTTCTTTCTTGCCATCTGAATTTTGGAGAGATTAGGTGATTAGCTGTGCACTGAGAAACTGAGCGCCCTGCTGCTGATGTGATAGGAGCACTACTATCTGTTGGTTTACCTGTAATGTGCCCATCAGTGAGCCTATCACATTGTGTTACAGCATATACTCCCTGGTTTATGGGTATATTTATAGTTTAATTTGGTTTCTCTTCTGTGTTTGCAAAATGTCTGCAATGGTGCCTTGATCCTGGACTGGATAAAATACGCTAGCATGCTCCTCATGTATACTGGGCCTGTCAAGGTTTAAAGGAGACTGCTTTTTCTGAGGAAGTCCATAGTGTGGAGTTCAGTCTGTGAAGGCTACAATGAATCCTGAACTCACACTGAAAAAGTGACTTGAGTTGTCTTTGGCTGTTTTGAATTTTTATCAGCCTGAACTTCAAGTGAGAGGATGGTTAGGTGTGCCTATAGAGGGAGACACCGTTTTGATGCTCCTGAAGGGCAAAGAGGTGGGGGAATCCCATCCCCATAACTTCTGTCACACATTAATGATGCACATTATACCCACAAAAGAGTGGAGCATCAGGCAACAGCATTGTGATGACTGGTCCATGTAGAGGTCTAACTTTATTGATATTAGCTAACTGCTTTACAGAACTCAGAGTTCAATAACTGACCACTTACTTTCAGTTCTTTTCACCTCAGTTTCTTCATAGTCAGCTTGTCTTATCTAGTCTTTTGATCTCTTTGCACAGCTAAATGTTTTGTGCCTTTTATTTATATCTAATCCAGGGATGACTTTGAACATCAGTAGAGAGAACATTACACTCTGGAAAACGGAACTGAAAATTCTCTTCTCAGGACTTTACAGAGAAATGGTCTGAAGAGATTTCTCATTTATTTTTTAGAGCTGTGAACTCAGTCAGAATAAAAGCTCCAGTGAGCTTGCTTCTAAAACTTTCAAGGGTACTATTTTAAACCATTATCACTGGTATCAATGAGATAAAAACCAAAGAATTGCTGAAGAGTTTTAGAATCAGTGTATTTTCATCATAAGAACTTATGGACAATATAAATATTTTTATCAATGTCTATTAACTACATCGTAAATTACTAAGAACAATTTTTGCTTTTATTTTAATAGATACTATTAAACTTTTTTTGCAATTTTTCATATTGATTTTTCTTAACAGATTAATCCAAATTGCGTTTCACATTTATACTATTGATTTAAATTAATACGAAAAACCTTGGCCATACATACAATGTGCTATTTATTGCTCAAGTATATTCCACATAACTTGTAGTATGCACTTATTAAGACATGATTACAAATTCTTAGCTTTCTGATTGCATATGAATGTATGATTAATAGAAAAAGTGCTAGCAGTATTGAAATTAATGGTTAAATTGTTACTGATTTTCATAGCATAGGATTTAATTTGCCTTATATGCAATATTTCATTCAGCTCTGCTAGATACAATATCATATGTAGCATTTAGTCACAAATATTTTCATTTCAACATCAGATTGAAATCCCTATTGCCACTAACACTTGGGAGAAATAGTGAAATGCAAATAGTCTTAGAGAAAGATCAAAAGAACAAAATCCTCAACTATTGGCCATTTTAGAAAAGGAATGTTAAATTTTTTACATTTCCAATCAAATGTATGACTTCTTAAGACTATTTTCACTGTTTTCCTCCTTTTTTATGCAAGAAATTATCTTTAAATAAACATTTGTCTAAGTTTTTATTATTTTCTTCTGTTCTAGAAGAAATTTTTTTTTACTTAGCATTTAGAAAACTTTAATTCCCAAATATGGCTGGCTGAATGTCTGCAATATTTGATAGGCACAGATGTCTATCTTTGAACCACCTAGTTCTCCCTTGCACACTTTTAGTAATATGTAAAAGGTGTTCAGAGGCATTCACATAAGATGTTATTTTGGAGGGTCCTAAGTCTGCATTATCTGCCAACTTGTTCAGTTATATTATCAAGAAGAGAGGTACAGTGACACTTTGGACATATTCCATTATCCTTTTAATGTCAGGCTAATATTAGAAACAGAAATGCATTTGCCAAATGTCTTTCAAGTTGCATTTACCTGCCTTTACCACTTCTCCTAGGAAGCATTTTTACAACAATAAAACTATTTTTTTCCTTTAATAAGTCACTCTTAACAGCAGAAAAAGGGTGTAGAAAGAGATTATAATAGGGAAAATGAGCTGAAAATTCAAGTGCATTTTCTCTAAAGCCTTTTTCCATCTGATTTTGTCAGCCACAAGAAGCAGCCAAAGAGATGGGAATTCTCTCTTCTTCCTTGAAGTAGGACTGGAGTTAGTACACGGGTCCACAGTCTGGTAGAACTCAGAGTAAAAATATTTTCATCTAAGGTAGAACCTCTTTTTTTGTTATAAAAATTTCATTTTACTGATTTTAGGAACATAATTGTATGCCTCTTAAAAATAATTACTGCCTTATAAGAATAACATCTCTGTATGTTTTTAGGCTTTTTTCTTTACCTTTCACTTAGGAAAATACATGGCTGTTTCATTCATCATATGGCTGAACAACGTGAGTGGGACTGTTAACCATGGTGGTTGATGATTGCCATGATGTATGCAATATGCATACATCTTAAAACATATTTGCATTTTTAAGTCTGCTATCTGTTCTCTTAACTAATTTGTCATCCTCACTATACTTATTATCATTACTTACATGGAGGTCTCGCCCACACAATATTTTAGGTAATGTTACGCTCTGAAGAGCTTGAGTCATTAAGGTTGTGGTCATAACAGAGCTACATACTCGTAACTTCTGCTCTTGTTGCTCCCTGACAGACACCTTTCAGATTTTAATTTGTCTGCAAAATTCCACTCTCCTTGTCAAAAAGATATCTTTTTTATTTTCTGAAGGCTTCCCTGGGCATCTGTGTTTTCCTGAAAGTTTTGTCTGTTCCCACTCCTGAGGTATTCTGGGGGCATAATTTCTCTACAGCTGGAAACATATGCTTTCTTTTGTTATAACTAATGGCTGACAGCTTACCAGGAAAAGTGTTGTTTCTAAGATCATTAATCATTCCAAAAGGTGAGCATGCAGAGGAAATTCAATTCACTGTTATTTGCATAGATTGTGGGAGGGAGCACTCAGGGTACAGTTGTCAGCAGTCAGATCAGACAGTCTTGTTGCTCACAACAGTGGTATTTAATAGCTCTCCACTAAGCTCTGAATCTCATCTGGACACCTGAAGCATGTAGGAGTCAACTTAGAGCAGGGTGACAAAATATATACTAAGCAGTGATGGTGAGATGACACAAGCTTGTGTTAATGGAGGAAGTTAATTGAAAACGTTCAAACTTTCTCCAGTCCTGCCTTTATTCTGCCATGAAATTGTCTTAACTTCAGAATTAAATTGTCTAATCAGCTGATCCTAAAGTAAAAATCCTGCTGTCAGTGCCAAACATTACTGTCAGGTCACCAAAGGTGGAGGGACAGCTTTATATGCCTGTTCCATGTGTTAGCTAAAAAAGATTAATCTTGTTGTTTATTTCATTCTCTGAAATAAATTTTGTTGCCAGAACAAAAATCTTGGTTCTATGGCTAAGACAGTTAAAATGGACCTTGTAGAAATAGTGCCAGGAATTTTTCATAAGAGGGAAATATATGAAATGACTATCCATCTTCTTACAAAGATGCACAAAGAGACAAAGCTGATAGTCTTGAGAGATCGTTACTTTATCTCATTTAAGCAGAAGGAGCTTTCTAAGGATTGAGAAACCTCAAAGCCTCTGAGAGTCTCAATTGAAATGACAGTAAGTACTTTGCCACCTAAATTTCTGTCACAGTAAGTGATAGCTTGAGTGAACTGATGGGCTGTGAACACAGGCATTCTGTAGCCTTGTAGCTGCTGGTGGATTGTTTACCAAGTAAAAATTTAAATTCCGACATTTAGTTTCAAGAATTCAGTTGTTTCCAGTCAGAAAGCTAATCTATCCAAATTCACTCCAGGGGTGGAACTGCCACTAGGAGAACCATACTGTATTTTAAGAGCACCATTAGACTTTATGCAATTTTGATTGAATTGTTATCACAGACCATCTGTTTTCTTGCCATCCAGACATTATACATAACTTCAATTTATGCTGAAGAGTGTAAAGATCTTTCCTAGATGTTGATAGTCTACAAGCTATTTAAGAATATTATAAGCAATATTTTTCATCAAGCAATTTCCTGAAAACTGTGACAAAGAACTGGTCCTTATATTTCCAGGCCATTGCATCAGAGTGTTCAAAGCATTTGTGATGAAAACATTTTTGAAATTATTAAACATTGCCAGAAGTTGTATTAGTGATAATTCAACTTGCATTACAATGCTTTGTCATCTAGAAAAATCACTGTAATTTAGCTTCTTAAAAGGTCTTTTTCTGAGTTATTGCAGAGAGAAAATGATAAGCAGAGCGGCTGAATTTTGAACAAACAAAAGGATGGTCTGCCTAACAACTAATTTCTCTTCTAAAATTCCAGAGGTTTATGTTTCTGCTTTATAGTAGCTTATTAAATACCAGTATTTGAGTCTGAGGGGTAAGCAAGAATTATTAGATGTATTTATAGTAGAAGCAGCTTTCCTGAAATAATAAATTATTGCTGTTTTTTCTTCTGTGTCGATTCTCCTCAGCAACATTCTGCCAGGCATCCTGGTCACCACAAATGCTGAGGACATCCAGAAGAGGTTTGTATCCTGTCCTGACCCCAAAAGATTGTATACTACAGCTATGCAATCGCTTTGTTCTGATCTCATGAGGTTTTCTCATGACACTGAGAAGTCACTAAGGGGTCATCCAGACTGCCTTTTGCTATAGATGTTGATAAGAAGTTGAACCAATTATGAAGGAAAATGAGCTGTAATTTAGGTGAACATAGTTTATGCTAAGTGATCATAACTTATTTTCAGACCTGTCTTCATGAAGTCTGTGACCCTTTTAAGCACAAATGTAAATAATATAGACACACAGTGTCAATTCACAGTATATTGAAGTCTAAGGAATAAATTAAAATTGAAAGAATGACTAGAGCAAACTAGTATAAATAATTTAAAAGAATTTAATCACAATATTAATTTTTCTATTACCAAATGGAACTCCTTCAATTTCAAATACCTCAAAGTTTTATTTCAAAATAACTTCAGACTTTCAGAAGAAAAAATAAATTCTTTAGAGATTAGTGCTTGTTGTGAAAAATCTGGAACAGAAAAATCCTTCAGTGGGGTCTCACAAGAGCAGACTAGATGGGCAGAATCACCTTCCTCGACCTGCTGGCCGGACTTTTTGTGATGCAGCCCAGGCATGGCTGACTTTCTGGGCTGCAAGAGCATACTGCTGAGTCATGTTGAGGTTTTTGTCCACAAGCACCCCCATGTCATTTTCCCCAGGGCTTATCTTGATCCATTCCCCTCCCAGCCTGTACTTGTGCTTGGGATTGCTCCAGCCCAGGCACAAGATCTTGCACTGGGCCTTGTTTGACTTCATGAGGTTTGCACAGACCCATGTCTCAAGCCTGCCAAGGTCCCTCTGGATGTCCTCCCTTCTGTCCAGCCTGTTGACCACACCACACAGGCTGGTGCAGGTGGCAGACTTGCTGAGGGTCTGTTAGAATGGGTCAGAAAAGTCTGTCCCTGTAGCCAGCACCAGAAGGGTTAATTGGGATGTTACTGCCTGCTGTTCACAGTGCTGTAAGAGAAGTTACTGTGACTAATGTAAGTAATGTCTCAGTTTGAAATGTTAGCTAATTTTTTATGACAACAAAGGAAATTATCAAATTATTTTGTAAATACATTTGCTTTAAAAAAATTTTTTTTCTCTATTGCAAAAATTGACTGTTTCTTATGTGTGTGGTTAAGCCTACTTAGTAGTTTTTGAAAAATGGAATCCACTTTCAATTTGCTTAAACTAGTTGCATAATAGAAAGACATGAACAGATGTGTAAGGGCTATGCTAAATACACTTGATCTTGCATCACTATGGATAACTGAGTAGATGACTGAATTCTGTTGCTTGTAATACATATTTCTATAAAATACTCAAGTTACTGCTTCAGAAATAGAATATGTATAGTGAAAATACATAGTTGAAACATATGTGCACATACATTATCCACAGATGAAGCCATTATAAAAATATCATAGCACAGGTAAATCTTTCAGAAGTTTTTCTGTATATCAAAATGTTTATTTTTATACACTAAACATAACAAGCAAGTTATACCTTGGAAGGAAAGTACATCAGCTGTATGTGAAATGCAAACTGCTCATAGTCTAAATTTAGCATGGGTTCTTGTAGACAGTGAAAATTATTACACAAATTGCCTGTAAATTAAAGCACTCTATAAGAGTGCTACTTCCAGTGATATTTTTTCTTCCTTTTCATTTAAATTCAAACAACTGAGAGTAGAAATCAGACAGTTCTTGAGGTAAAATTTATCCCTTAGGAAGCTTGAAAAATAAGTGATTGTGCTCTCTCAAACCACTCATAACCCAAGGCCAGCTACATATGATGCCAAAATGCACTCATGATAAAATCACATTATCATAATGTGATCTCTGCTTTTATTTTTATGCTCTTTAATCATTATTTGAATATCTGGCAATGAGGGGGCACACATTTTAATTAGGATTTCAAATTTTTTTCCCATTAAGATGAACCAAGGAATCATTTTTTTCAAGGTCTTTGTTAGGCTGTAGTGAAAAAGCTGAATCATTCTATGCTTAATTTATATAATACAGATGATTTTTTTAGCACCATAAGGATCAGAAGAGTAAATAATTTCCCATGAATCTTGAACCTTCAGGAGTAATTCGCCTGGCCAGATGAATCAAACTTGCCTCATCTAGTCCTGTGGGACAAGCACATGCCTTGGTACACAAAGGAAGTTGATATTCAAATTTCAGTTGGGGAACACTTGGCCCACTTTTGTAAGAAAATAACAACTAGAACATTTTGCAGAAGTCTCAAAACTAGACTAAGTAAGTGTACTATTGCTGTAATTTGACATTTAAGCTCTTTTGGTAGAGTGGAAGAGACATAGGCTTTGGTTCCTGTTGTAGAGATTATTGTAATATTTAGTCCACATTTATTTGATGTTTCTTCTTGTATAAATTTGTTAATTTATATGATGATACCTGTATTGCTTTTCTGGCACTGCTATTCTTTAACTCATTAAGACAAAGTGAAACATATTCCATTGAACGGAATGAAGAAGCTTCCACTTCTTCCTTTATGACAATCAGAATATCCCAGAGCTTGAAACGTGTAACCTTGGACCATGTATAATGAAATGCAAACTATATCTGACAGATTACAGAAAAGGCTCAACAACTAAGCTTTTAAATTAAAAAAAAAAAAAAAATTCCAACCTAGGGTAGTACTAATTGCTAGACCTGAGGAGGAGCCGTGAGCACAAGGCTAATAAAAAGTTTTGAATTCCAGCTTCTCACCTCAGCTGAAGATGTTAAGTTCCTTTCCCAGAGTTTCTTCCTCAGCAGTTTCTGAAGGATCTCAAAGTCTTTTGAGAAAAAAGTGCTGCTATTCCTCATCTGACCTTAAGAAGACAGGATCATCATCACACAATTTTTATGCCAGATTACACAGTTGCTAAACCAGGACAACCTTGAAGAACACTGAGTTTGCATGGATGTACTACAGCAATCTAAACCTAGAAGGAAGAAAAATTACCCAAAATGTCAGATTTTGTTCAGCTGATGTTAGTTTTCTGTTATGTTTTTACTCACTCCCATGTGGTCTTAATATCTTCTACAAAATGTTAATAAGAAAATGGTGTCGGGACATATATTCTCAGTTGGCTTTGGTCTCAATGTGTTCTGCAAGATTGCCTCAATTTGTGGTTAAGACCCTGGAAATGTGTGCATGTATGAAATCACCAAGTTCTTAACATATGATAGGTTCACAATACCTTATGTGTCTTCCGTGTGGAGCATGGAAACAGAGGGAATTCAGGAGGCTGTGGTTTAGCTGGCAGCAGTAGCAGAGTCAGGCAATGAGCAGAACATCTCTTTGGAGCATCACATTGCCGAGGACAAGAGAGTCACAACTAAGAACATATCCATTATGTCTTCTGGATTGGTGGAATTGTAATAATTTTTATTAACTTTTATAATTTTTCCTGTCTTCCAAAATGACATGATGAAGGTATGGCTTCTTTCTGCTTATCCCTAAGCGGTTACTGCAGTTCTACAATGGAGGGAGGTCCTGAGATTAAAAAGAAAACAATACCTTTAGAAATGCAAGCAGTCATTTAAATTCACATATAACTTTCATCCATATAACAAATAACTGTAACAACATGTATTTGATGTATTTTGCTAGGGTTTACTTTCCTGATTGGATTTGTATGTTTAGCTTGTCAAAATGCTGCAGGAGTCAGTTTGCATGTGAATTTGAGTGAATTTAAGATGAAATTTACATGGAAGCGAAGCTTAAAATGTTGGAATTTGTTCAAGTTTGACAAAAAGCTGTGAGCCCTGCAGTCTGTTTTCTCACATCAATTCATGGATAGGACAGGATCAGGACAATGCTCTAAGATCCTGTGGATCATGTTCAATGGTGAGCATGGACAAAAGTGCTTAATGTGGGATATACCTAGCTCTGTGAGTGATGTCAAAATAGAAGGAATTTCTAATGCAAATGGAAGCAGAACTTCAGCAATGTCAAAATATCAGTGCTTATGTGGATGAAAAACCTGCCAAATTAGTCAGCATCAGAAAAAATGGCTTTAAAGATTTTTTTGTGGACATAGCAACAAAAGTGGGAATTAGTCTGATGTCAGGGCTTATTTTTAATATAAAATAATCTTTTCTCCTGTCTGTACAGTTGGTATAGCAGAACTCCGCCAAACTTCTCCAAATCTAAGCCAAGTTTTTGCTTACTGTTGATCAAGATGATGAGTGGCCTACCTCTTCTAATGTGGAAGCTGAAACTGAGGATATTCAATCTGGGAAAAAAACCACCACCCTATAAAAAATAGTATTAGATCCCTGCTTTATTTTTAGGTATAAGACCCACAGCAGAGGTGTTTTTATTGTACTTGTCAGTGTACAATGGGAAAACATCTGTAGACGGTAAAACATAAGCAGTAAGATGTAGAAACTTTTCAGGCTCTTCAGTCTGAAGGACCACAAAAGAAACTTGAATGCCACATAACCTTTCTGTTTTCCAAAGTATTGAACATTTCATAAAAGGATGACTGCTCTTAAGGAAAAAGGATTACAAAACCAACGAGGTGCTGTTACAAAAATCTATACGATATACTTGTGAAAGTGCACCTCATTATGGAGTATGACAGATAATTCTTCAGTAAAAAAGGCACTGCTGTTTAGACTGTAAAGATATATGGATAGAATGGACCAAATTTAATGTGAGATGAATCCTTCCAAAAAATAAAGTCCGTGCTTTGCTCTTTCTTCCATGAAAAGTTCTGCAACAAGGAGGAATTGTTGCAAGTTATTTGCATGGGTGTGGTCTTAAATGCTGAACTTTCCACATTACATGAAATATTTAAATCCCTCCCCATCTTGATTGCTTGAAGAAAACATCTACCTGTCTTTCTCAGCAAATGGTTTATGAGGTTAAGTTTATTTTAAAGTATAGTATGTATCTCCATATTTGAGAGGAACTTATGAAAGAATGAGAAAAGTGATGTAAGAGGAAATTCCAGAGTAACAGAAATAGAGACCAATAAGGGCGTGGCTTATTTTATGAAACAGACAAATAATGTCACTGTTTTCCATTTTTTAAAAAAATTATTTATTCTTGATATATATATATTCTATATACTCACAACTGAGGCTTGAACCATAAACTACAGTTTATATAAACTAGGCTGAAGTGTAAATGCTCAATTTTACTGAAATTTGTCTACTAAATATTTTAAAGTGCAACTATTTAGTGTAGTACGCTTAGGAAGCTAAAGAATTTATACAGGATTAATGAACTCCATTAACTATAACTAAATTAACTGTAGCTATTTCAGTGGTAAATATAATATCAACCCAATTTTTGTTTGCTATTGGAAAGAAGATATTGTGTTTCTTGTGAAATAGAACTCATAAAAATGTAGCTCAATAGAACATTTGGCCAGGTTCTCACATAAACAAATACAAAACTCTAAGACAAGTAATGAAATTATGTTTTATGAATCTTCTGGAATAAGCAGAAAACAAACAAACAGAGGATAATCAGTCTAGAAATGCCATAAGCAGATTTCTACTGTCTGGAAGCTTCAGGTTTTCCTCATATTCCAGTTACAGGAAGAAAACTACTTTTTGTGGCTTTCTGCAAGTCTAATCAACCAATATATAAATAGGTCTATATCAGTTTCATTAATCATTGTGCAACACAAAATAATAGCATTTAAGCTATAAAGCAGCATGCTGCAAAAACTTTTTCCTTGGAAAGTGAAACAATTCCTTGAAATATTTCTCCTGGATTCAAGATCATAAATTAACCGGACATGTACTCATGCTGTCTGCTGGTTAATCATAAAGTTCATTCCCTAGTTTTTGGCAATTATAATTTATTCCGCAGTGCAAAAAGGCAGTTTCTTCTGGAGTGTTTCAGACCTTAAGGAGAACATTTGTTTTACCATGAATGCACATAAAACTGAAGTGTGAAGAATATATTAAATAAATATAATTAATCTTAAATATAAACTATAAGAAAATATAGGAAAACTGACATTTATTAATTTTCATTTTACATGCCAGGACAAAAGTAACACTCTCAAGAACATTTGTGAAAATACATAAAAGAACAGCATAACTCCATCCATTTTCCAGGAGTGTGTTTTTAGAATATTCCCTTTTCAATCTCTCTGAAAAGAAATCATAAGAATAACTTTCAGATTTACCCAGGGAATGATACCTTTTTTTTTTTCTCTTTGTTTTCATTTTTCAACTTAGACCAAATTTCCTAGTCCTCTCCCCTGTGGTCATTTCCCACACAAGAGTCTTGCTGACATGTGTGAAGTTCAATACACTGAATGAATAACAGAGGCTGTTATAGACTGACCACAAAGACTCATTCCCCACCCACCCTGCCAGTCATGGAGCGGGTAGAAAGTAGAAAAGTCAGGAATGAAGGAGGGAAGTTGAGCCTGGGAAGTAGGAAGGGGTGGAGTAAAGGTGTTTTTCTGTTTCCCACCATCCTACTTTGGGGTTTTTTGGCAATAAACTACACTAATTTCCCCCAGCTGAGTCTGCTTTTCTGTTGACAGTAATTGGTAGGTGCTCTCCCTGTCTTTATCTTGACCCACAGGCTTTTTCATCTTGTATTTTCTCCTTGTTCTGTTGAGTAGAAGGAGTGAGGGAGCAGCTGGGTGGGCATCTGACAGCCAACCAAGCTTAACGCAGCACTAAAAGAAAGGAGAATTCTCAGATAAAGAATGTGCAGAGGTGCAAGAGAATCTGCTAACAGGGAGAAGGTTCTCAGACAGCCAAAGAGCACATCAGGGCAAAATGACAATGGTCTTAATGATATAGCCAATGCAAAGTGCAGTGGGAGACATCTGGATTTCTGCTTTGAGGCTGGCTGGAAGAATAAAATTGGAAGTGGTGGTGCTGTTGAAGGAAATAACCCAACATTTAAAGCAGGGCCCTCTTTTCTCACCATCTATGTTCCCAATTTCCCCATTAGCTGCATCTTGGAAATTTGTGTGGCTCCCCCAGCCCCACTGCTTCCCCAAACTCCTCAGTCTCTGATCTCAGATTCCTTCTGACCTCTCTTCCCTCATCTTCCTTCATGAGTTTTTCTCGTACTGCAAAATTTCTTGTTATCTGCTCCAGAGATACTATGCTCCAGCTTGAGCTATTTTGAACTCATCCCTTGAGGCAGGGAGGATTAATTCAATTTTGAATTGCTGCTGTCAACCTTTAATTTCTTAGTAGTGTGGTAGATACAGCTCATTCTGAGATTCCTTAAAATAGTGTTGTACTTTTAAAGCTTATTGAACTTGGAGAAAATATTAATAGGCTACAATAACCAGTGTTCTATACTTAACTGCTGCAGAGCAGCCTTGTCCACGCTTCCGGAGAAAATAAGACTATGTTATTGCAAAAAACACAGTTGCTGGAGTTGTGTGGTTTAAATCAGTGAATCATGAGCATAAATATCTGCAATTTTTCAATTTGTAATGTGAGATATTCTATTGTTCTTTCTCCATCCTGTGAATGATTTATGCCATTCTGCAGAACCAGAAGAGATCAGAAATCCCTTGGCACCCTCCTGCCTTAGTAGACATCATCCTGTACATACCAATGTTAGTAATGCAGCAAACAGATTTTTACTATGTGGAACTGATGCAGTCTGGAATTCAAAAATCTATTAAGGGAAAATAATCTGGGTTATGGAGTCAACTTGCACTTAAGATGATGCAAAACTACTACAGTATACTATTTATAGCTTTGTGCTCTTGATACTATATTTCAACACAGAAGACAAATATTCCCACTAATTTCCCCTAAGGGAGATGTACACAAAGGAAAATTTAAAATGAAAGGGTGAACTTTCATGTTTGAATCTGAAAAGTTGTGTGTGAGTAATAGTTTTTGAAGGCACATGGAACGTTGTTTTATTACATAAGAAGGGATTTCCCCTTGTTAAGCAACCAGTGATACTAGTGAGACTCTATTTTTCTGATGAGCTCATGGAGTTATGTTCTTAACAAAATCCAGATATCCCTGTATGTATGAGCATGGGTATGTTGTGTACAATGAATTAATAGAGATATAAATTAGAGGAATGACTAACTTTCATTTTTATGTCCCTGTCAAACTTAAATGTTGAGAACATTTTCTTACTCATTCTGAACCACTAAACAGGATTTAAAGCCCAGCTTCAGCCATTAGTTTTGGACAATTCAAACCCATCAAAAGTGTTTTTGCATTCATAGTAGGGGAACAAATCCTTTAGTTGACAGAAAAAAGGAAAAATAGGAAAAGTAAAAGTTTTCTGGTGTCATTGTTTTTTATTATCATATGTCCATCAACAAAAAAAGAATTCTCATTGGTGTATATATAAAGTTACAGACAGTGTAGCAGGAGGTAGATTTTTCTCCAGAGGTGCCAGTACACTACTCTCAGACCGTATCTTGCATGTGGTTGCTACTGCAATATGTCTTCTGGAGTCAGAAATCATAAAGAAACAAATACAAAACAGCATATTAACATGTGCTATAGCACATGTTAATAGAAAAAATGCTCATGTCTCATTTATGCTTTTAATTTGTTTCATAACTATCTTTTGACTTAGTATTATCCTTTTCTTCTGCAGGGATCTTAATCACTCTGTGTCTCTTGTACTAATCAGTGTTCTGACAGAGGGGAGAGGGAATTAAATTAGTTTTGAGACATTTCCTGCCTTAATTTTACCAATGGAAGAGCATTCCCTCTGTCAGATTCTCCTCAACACCATCTTCTCTTCACCAGTGTAAGCCTGAAGACTCTGACTTAATTATTAATTTTTGATTCCAAAGTTTTCCTGATAGATTTGGGGTCCCAGACAGCTGGCCTAAGGCAGCTTCGGTACTGTGAGTGGTTACTTCCCCTCATACCCAGCACTTTGGTCTCTGCCTCCCTTAGATTCATCCTGGCTCATTCACGCTTGGCTGGGGAAATCCCAGAGGAAAGCTGGGTTAGGATCTAACTTCTGTCACTGGGGTAAGTAATGGGACCTTTGCGCAAGCAACAGCCCCAGGCTTCAGCTGATCTTCTGCAGGCAGACCCAGATGGAGGTGAACCTGCCTTTGGCTGAGGTCTGTCAGCAGCCAGGCTGCCTCCTTAGCAGTCAGCCTGCTCCCTGTAGGAGCCATCTCCAGTGGGCAGTGACTTAAGTGTCATTGGTGACACTGAAAGTTACCTCAAACCTGGAGAAAGGATCAGCAAAATATGCACCTTGAATAGATGGTAAGCTACATTCTAGACTGATTTTCCTACAAAAATCCTCACCTCATTCTCAGAGAGGGGCTGCTACCTTTTCTCCTGCACCAGGTGGTGGTGATAGTTTCCTCAGATGGCCTCTTTCAGATTCTTCTTATAAATCATGTTGGAGTTTTTTCACATAAAATCTAAAGAAACGAAGCAAATGTTATTACCTTAGTTTTTAAAAGCCTTGTATTTCTCCACAGCAAACAGTAGTTTTTCAAAATAGTTTGAGATTTACTCAAATGAGAGCTTTAATTTAGAGAGGTTGCTTCAGGCACAGGGAATTAATATAATCACTTTTTACTCCTTTAAGATACACCTTCACAGAAAGCTATCTGTTTTACAAGGCTGAAGAGATTGTGCTATTGTCAGATTCAATTAACTCTACATTTAAATTCACAACAGTCTCTAATAAAAAAATCCTTAGCAGGGATATATTAAAAAAGCCCAAGATTGCAATTGTCTGGAAATTGCAGAACTCACATTCTCAAACTTGGACTTTAACAAAACAGTTGAAAGGAAAATACTACTCACATTAATTTTTGTAGGTATTTCTTTGGGGTTATCAAGTAGAAGTAGTCTTGGAATTGGAATAATTTTAGAAGCAATTCAGCTGTAGCACTTTGCCGCACAAGTATTTGCTCTTGTTTCCCACTCAAAAGGATGCTAAGAAAATAAGAAAATAACTTCTTTTTGAGTTGAGGATCATAGGGCCATGTAACAAATGATGCTCCTAGCATCTCACAGTAGTAGCTAAGACAGACTATTATCTTTCCCACTTATAATTTTCTCTGATGGTTCAGGACACTGCTTTGGCAAAGTGCTGTTGTCAGCATTGAATAATAATATCCTTCATCATTTCAGAGGGAAATAACAACAAAAATGGTACAAGTTCAAAGGATTTGGAAGACAAATACATAGTTTTTAACCAGCAGCATGCTTGAGAGGGATCAGAAATCTGGTTTCTTAGAATTCATTGCCAGGTTGGAACAGAGTAAGAAGGACCTGTATCCCGAGTTGTCTCTCAGCACAAAACTGAATGATGAAGTTTTAAACTGCTTTATATCGCTACAATATAATGTAAAATATAGAGTGGAAAAAAAGCTGTGAAAAAGCCAAACCTGTCCCAAAGATTAATTGTTTTGTCTGAAAAGTACAATGAGCGTTTTTTAAAAATCTGTCTATATTCTTAACACAGTTGAAAGAAATTAATGGGAGAGGCAGACCCAAGGAAAATATCCTACATGGGCTTGTTACTAGCAGGGCTCTTGTAGATGGCTTACCTTGGTGGCTTTTAGACTCTCTTAAAGCAATACAGAGAGATTGTGGGCTTAGCACTCCTCTATCAGCATAAATCATATTACTGTGTTACAATCTGGTTATTAAAATTGT
>VWZW01002476.1:246060-264349 GCA_013397115.1 Edolisoma coerulescens | reverse complement strand
AGGAACAGAGAGACAGATTAAGTAAAAAATATTATGACTTCATGGATTCAAATGGCCTCCCGTTGGTCCTCTTCTCCTCTTCTTGGTAGTCAGGTCCCCCAAAACAGAGTTTAATGAACTAATATACATTTGGGCCAGGTGGGAGTGCCCAGGTACCCCCTCTGCAGGGGACAAGTTTGACACTGTCTTCTTGCAGCAGGCTCTGGATCTGCTGCATCAATTTGCATCACGTGCAAGGCTGGTGCAAGGCCTCAGGAATCAGTCAGAAGGGCACCTTGGGGGTCTTTGATGGTTTATGACACTTCTCAGCTGCCTCTCAAGTGAATGTCCTGTGGATGTGACCTTCCCAGGGTGGGGGTTTTACAACTGAGCCAGTTTGTGTAAGGGAGGATGGATGTTCACTCCCTCTGACCAGAGGTTACACCACACACCCAAAACTCCTCCTGTCTTGGTTGTCGGGGAGTGTATGCAAACCTGGCCTCAGCAGATGAGTCTATGGGCTATGGCCTCCCACACCCCAAACACAGCCAGAGATGATTTTCAGGACAGCTGCTGGGTTTGGCTTTCCTGGTAGTCACCCTCTTCTTCCTCAGCCTTATTTACTTCTCCCTAGACCTGAGAAAATTGGCTTAACTCATAGTCTAAAGTTCCAGTCAGGAGGCATGTTCAGGGAGTGCTTCATAGCAATGTTTAAGCCATTAACCATATCATTTCGGTCTCTCACACACTGAGCCTGGAGAGACCTGGTAGTTCCCCCTGACTTTGTTCCTTGCATCCATTTTGTCATTACCATAGCCATAAACAATAGACAAATGCCGTTGGAGGTAGGGTGACTGCGCTGGAGTAGGATGCCTAAATCGAAGTAACATGCTGGCAGCTGGAACATTAAAAAACAGGCAAAACTAGGTGGCTGGACTTTCCAGAACTGTGGCGAAGGTAGGTAACTAGCAGGAACTTGATAGAACCTCTGTTGCAGAGAGTTGCTGCAGTTTCCTAGAGATACCCAAGAAATGTTAGGCAGCCAAAAAGATCTAGATAAGAAAAAAAAAAAAAAAGGGAAAACAGTCTAAGAATGCCCTTGACAGTTTCATTAGGTAAGGGAGAACAGAGTAACTTAATGGTGTCTCTGGATCGGAGACAGGTGTGTTGGGTTTACCCTGAGTGGATGGCAGGTGCCCACCAAAGCCATTCCATCATTTCCCTCCCCAGAAAGACAGAAGAGAGAAATTACAATAAAAGTTTTGTGGGTCAAGATGAGGACAGAGAGAGATCACTCACCAGTTACTGTCGCAGGAAAAACAGGCTGTATTTGGGGAAATTAATTTATTACCAATCAAGTCAGAGTAGGGTGAAGAGAAAATAAACCCCAAATCTTAAAATCACCATCCTTTCTACCCCCTCTTCTTCCTGGGTTCAGCTTCACTTCTGCATTTGATACCTCGTTCCCCTGCCAACACAGAGGGATGGGGAATGGGGACAGTTCATCACACATTGTCTCTGCTACTCCTTCCTCCTCAGAGGAGGACTCCTCCCACTCTTTCCCTGCTCCAGAATGGGGGTCCCTTCCATGGAAGGCAGTCCTCCATGAACTTCTTCAAAGCGTGTCCTTCTCACAGGATGAAGTTCTTCATGAACTGCTCCAGAGTGGTCCCTTACATGGAGTTCAGTCTTTCGTGAACAAGCTACTCCAGTATGGGTCCTCCATGGGGTCACAAATCCTGTCAGCAAACCTGCTCCAGCATGGGCTCCTCTCCATGGATCTTCAGGTCCTGCCAGGAGCCTGCTCCAGCACAGGTTTCCCACAGGGTCACAGCCTCCTTTGGGCATCCACCTGCTCTGGAGTAGGGTTTTCCATGGGCTGCAGGTGGATCTCTGCATCCCCTGATTCTCTATGGGCTGCAGGGGCACAACTGCTTCACCATGGTCTGCACCACGGGCTACAGGGGAATCTCAGTTCTGGCACCTGAGGCACCTCCTCCCCCTCCTTCTGCACTGACCTTGGAGTCTGCAGAGCTGTTCCTCTCACATGTTCTCACTCCTCTCTTCCATCTGCTTTTTCCCCCCACATTTTCCCCCTTCTGAAATATGTTGTCCCAGAGGTGTTACTGTTACCACCTGTCTTGCTCTGAAAGACAGGTGTTTGCTAAGGAAGGCAGGAGCCCCCCTTGGAATGGAAAATGAAACCCCCTTCCCTCCAAATTATTATAATTTTGAAATTAAGGGGCTTTCCGGCAATTATATGAAAAATAGGAATAACAGTTCTTTACTAGTATATATAACAAAGCAATTATCCAGAAATACTAGCTTAACCTGACAGAGTCAGGAGATGACCTGACACCCTACCAGGCAGAGTGGTGGTAGCAGCCCAATTAAATGGTGGCTGCAGTCCTCTTTGAAGTGGTTCTGTTGAAGCAATGATCCTGTGGAAGGGTCTGGTCCTCCTCAGAAGGTCCAGTGGTGGTTATGTAGCTCTTTTCCTCTGGGAAACCAGTAGGCAAGGGCCACTTGTGCTGTTCCAAACCCCAGATTATATCCAGGTGGGAATGCTCGGTTCCTCCCCCCTGGGCGGAGCATCTCACAATGGGATGATGCAATTCTATGAGTCATGTGGTGGGTCCTTAATGGCCCATTAAACAGAGATAGCCCCCAGAGGGAGTTATCAGGGATGAGTCATGGTAGGAGATAATGAGCACTGCCCCACCTGCTTTTAACAGCTTGTGAAGATGATCATAGAATACATACCTTTGGTTACATCTTACCTTGTAACCTAGGACACCACCATTGCTGATTGGCTTGCTTGGCCAGTGGCAGGCCCACCTCAGAGCCAGGTGGCATTGGTTCTACCAGACATTAGAAAAGCTTCTGGCAGCTTCTCAGAGAAGCCATTCCTGTAGCCCCACAACCACCAAAACTTGGACAGGCAAACCCAATACAACAGGAGGAAGTGTAGAAGTGTTTTCTGACTGAATGGTCCAGAAAAACTTCAGAGAGAGGAATACTGTTGTCAAGCCTCAGACATCTAAGGGACAATGAAAGATCAAACAGGCTTTGGGTTGAAAATGCAAATGTTTTCTCACTATGAGATAATAAGCTGCTGTGGGTAGGAGAGAAAGAAAACTTTTGAGGGAGTCTGAGTCACTGCCAGGAGAGGGTTACACACTCTATTCCTTCCACACGCACTTGCTGTGTGTTTGGTGCATCTGCCACTCTGTTAAATAAACACTCAGATTCTAGAGTCCACAGTGCCCATTACAGCAGAATACAAGATTGCTGCCCTACTGTTAAGCAGATTTGCTAAGATCTGGCTAAACTAAGAATAGTTTTGAAGGGTCTCCTCTGAGTATTAACCAGGCAGTTCTTGAAGAAAAGGAAACTTCATTATTCCAAGCCATAGTTTTCAAAGGGAGAAAGGAAGGAGCTTCCTTCTATTAACAAAATTTTATAATCTGAGGAGCCAATAGTGTTGTGTTATGTTATAATTCACAGCATCTTGAGCCTACTCTGCTGAAAGGCTCAAGAATGTATCGGTCTTCCTCAAAATCTGCTTTTGATATGGAAGACACTCAATGGCATAAGCAAAGTGGGAACTCCAGTTTTCTTCAGTGTGCCTCTAGTCTTAGTCTCCACAGCAGCCAGCAGGCACGCTGACCTCCCAGACATGAGGTATCTGCCAAAGAAAAGCAGGGACAACCTCAACTCTCAACTCTAGTGCCACGACTAAGAAACTGTCAGTACAGAGGCATTAAAACTTGTGGGTTTGGATACAGTTTCTGAAAAATCTGACTAGTAATGTAGCAGTGATCTGTGAAATAGGAAAAGCCCCCCTTTGGAAAACATCATCATTCATATCCTTACTCGTTAAATTTCATTTTTCTTTAAAAACATGCTTTAGGTTAAATCATGAATGTAAGACTCATCCTCAGCTGAGCAGAGGTACTGAAGATTTTGACAGGTGCTATACAGCTAAAAGGAAGATCTCCCTCAGATGCCTTAAAAAATATCCACTTCTGTTCAGTGACATAATTCTGAGCTCTCTGCTGAACCTCAGGGTTGGCAAGTAGGGTAAGCACACCCTCTGAGTGTGCAAACAATGACAGTGTACGTGAGCGTGAAATAATGACCAATGACACCAATGAAAATATTTCAGATAGCGATGCTGATTATTGTTTTCCTGATTTTTTTTTTCATACCCACATAGTTTCTCTGTTTAAAAAGCAAATGTCCTTGTCAAACTACTATAGCATTAATTCATATTTTCTTTTTTCTAGGGAACTTGACAAGCTACATAAAGGTGCAAAAAGTCAATTTGTTAAGAACAGGGAAATGGACAATAAACAGGAGTCACATTTTCTTCACTGCAGATAAAACTCTTTTAATATCTTTTCTTTTAAATATTTGATCCAGAGAAGACTATTTCTCATCTGCTTTGTTTTCATACTGTATCTTAAGTATTCTGTGCTAATGAAACCCTTTTCCAAAAGCTTTTAATTACCTCATTTGTCAGCAGACAAAAAGTTATTTTCATTTGGTTGTCAGAGAAGTCCTGATAAATGTCGTATTATGGCAATTTCAGAAATAGGTAACCTGAAAATTTAAAGACACCACTAATGTGAGGATATAATTTAATTCCTTAAAAATTGTTGAATTGATTTTATAGTATAGAGATTGCAGGTTATTTATTAATTGGAATAATACCTATCTACATTTTATCTCCTTTCAGGATTAGATCCAAGAAGTACTAGGTGAATTCCATACATTTTTTATTCTTTTTTTAATTGTATTTTTTTCTTCAATGGAAAGATTCACTTTTTGGATGTGAGATTTTCTCCATCCTCCTTGGACAGGTGTTCTGCAGAGGTTGATAGAGATGTCATTTTTTAAACAATCTGTAGTTCTTAAAGGACAATTCAATATTGTTGGATTTTGTTGTTGTTGTTGTTTAAGAAAGTTCCCTTATTTGTTTTTAAAACCAAATTTCAGAAACTTTTGGAAACCGTCTTTTGCAAGGTTTGGAAGCTGTAACAGCAACAATTTTCCCAAAATCATGACCTGAAGAGTCTCCCTACCACCAAAGCAGATGCTAACATGAAAATACAGGATGCTTATGGCATTACCGTTGTCCAAAATCCTGCTTTGATTGATTTAGAGCCATTTAATAAAGGCTGGCCAAGAACTTCAATGTCTTTTAAAAGGGATGCTAATGATTTTTCCCTGAGCTAGACCTGTCATTATCCTCGCAGGTATTTTTAAATGTAAAATTTCCACAAAAATATTTAATCTTCACCAATTTACCCAAATATATTTATAATGTCCAAGAAATGAGACACAGTCCTTTGGGCAGAACTTAGTAGAATATTGGCTTTGCAAATGTAACGGAAAGAGCAATCATGTAAGCTCCTGAGAAGCAGGAAGGCAGTTCTGGGGCCAAACACCTTTCTACTGGTCTGGCACTAGATGGCAACCAGCAGGTCTGGAGGCAGAGAGCGAGAATCAGAACTGGGACAAGACACAGGCCAGGAGAAGAGATTGCCAACCCAACGTGTAGGTAAGAAGGTGGAAAAAGAAATGCCACCTGTTAAAAGACGTGCCTGGAGAAAGGATTTTCTGGCAAGGGGAGCAGGAGCAAGAAGAAATAAGCCTGCAGCAGGTGCAGGGTATTACTCTGCTTAGCAGGTAGTTTGGGAAATTTCAATGTTTTTAACAAGTGGTTCTAACTAACAGCCCTCACTACTTGTGTTACAGGTTGGGATCTTTTCATACAGTGTAAGGGCTGTAGATTTTTAAGGACATTGTAAATCACCCAGTGCAAGATGCTGCATAAGCCAGGCCGCAGAATTCAGTGATTCCTGTGGTACTGGTGGAACTTGTATTATGGCACATTTTACAGGATGACAATAGATATTAATTTAAAGTTTTCAAATGATGGCTTGGAACATGGTAGAACACTACAAAGGTTTTTTCTTATATTCTTACTTGACTCTTCTATAAAGCAAAGGCCTTCTGTCTTGTCTAAATATATCTAAATTTGGACTCCAGAATCTGGTTCTTAAAACGTCTCTTTTTTTCTAGGCTGAGAAGCCTTTTTTAGCAGAAAATTTTCTCACTTAGGTATTCATTAGCCATGATAAAATTTACACTTGAAATTCTCCTGGATACATTCAATAGATAGAAAGGCTGTAATTCTTCACATGAAAGATTTTTCCAGACCTTGCATACTTAAGTAGTTTTTATTTTGTCAAAATACTTTTAAATTTAATTTTTTTGTATTTCAGATTTTACTGTCAGATATTTTATACTTTCACCTATACAACTTGTGAAATTGAGGAACAAAACATGTCTAGAATGAAGTCCATGAATCTCGCCAAAACACTTTGCTTGCAAATAGGTTGTGAACTGCAGGTTATGCTACCATAAAATCTTTGCTTCTAAATCTATCCTGGTTTCGTTTTGTCTTCTTTCTGTCAAGTTACTTTTGACTGAATCAAGTTTTTCACTCTCTTGTAATAGCAATGCATTCACAGTTTCTTTCTATTGCTAAAGAACTTCCCAGTGTCCTGGCAATTTGAAGTCATCTTAAGCTCTGGCAGTTGGTATTTGGTTCTACACTGTCAATTCATTATTTATCTTTACCATTTGGTCTTTGGCACACTTTGCAGTCACGGATGAAACAATTAAAATATAAACCAAAACACCCCAGTAAAATGTGACATCATCCTTCCTGGTTATTTTGCTTTTCTTGCTTTGATTTTAAGTGTGTCTTGTCTGCAGCCTCCCACTTGCACTTAGCTATTGATTCCAATAATCTGAACCATTAAAATACTTTCAGCAGCTTGTCCTAATGAGGTATAAAGGGCTACCATTAGGTACCTGGAGACACAGTAGTGACAGGAAAAAGAAGGCCTGCATGGAAGTGTGCCTCAGAAGAGGAGGTGTATTAGACTTCCTGTTCCTTTGGAATTCCAAGCTCTACCTGCTGCTGTAGCATCTTAGCCTTCAGTGAAGGAAATGAATTGTGCCTAAGGAAAAAAAACAAAACAAAACAAAACAAGCACAAACAAAACAAAACCAAAACCAAGACACAAACCCAGGAGCTTTAAAATGTCTTCAGGAAAAAAAACTGTTAGAGGATGTTAATTTTAATTCAACTTCAGAAAAATATGTTGGAGGATGTTTCTTCAGGGCGCAGAATAGAGAGACCCACATAAGCACAAAATGGGAGAGTTAGGGATTTACGATCCAGAGTTTCTAGTTCTCCTTTGGCATAGCAGAAAAGATACACCAAGGAAGTACTTCACTGTGCAAAGAAATATTGGAAACTGGCTAGGGCCTATACGTGATGGCAAGTAATAATTACATCAGTTTATATTTGGTTTTTATACAACAGGACATACTTGTGGTGGAAGAGAAATACTGGAAACTTTTATACTGTATTAGCAAGTTCTTCCTTTTTCAGTCCTACCAGGTTTGACATATCACAATCACTTATGTTGTATAATCTGACATACTGACATAATGAGAGCTGATATGTCACCTTAATGCTAGGCTTATTCTGAAAAATGTAAAGTGGCTTATAATATCAGAGCTGAGATTACTCTGGCTTTCAGTAACATGCTCTTTCCAATTAAGATTATAGTCAAGCTGAGCTAAACATACATGTGTGTGAATATGGTCAGTCATATCACATGCTTTGATAATTAATGTTACCTTATGTAATTTTATGAAAAAAATTTTCAGGCTTTAGAAGTAAGGTAGGCAAGCAGTAAGGAATGTAGAAAGGCATACAGAAATTTTTATAACTACTTAATGGTACTTATAATAATAGACTGCAATAGACATGCAGTAGCTTTTTAAAACAAACTTATGGGTTTCTGTAGCAAAAATACAATTTTATGTTAAAATTTAAAAAATTTATTAAAATGACTGAAAAATCATTTCAAATCTATCAAGATCAACCATTCATTCCCAAAGACTCCAAGGTTATGTACAGTCTTGGTTTATTTACCCACATAGAACATTATCGTCATTCTTTGTGGAGAGCATAGACATACTTACAATAAATGCATGGCCATTTATAGAATGCATTTGTCATTATTCCTTTATGCTATGCTGTTATCAATGTGGTAGAAATACAGCAAATTATTGCAATTACTATTATGTTACAACTATGACATTTGAAATGAACACAAATTTTGAAAAGAATTTTATTCATCCCTTTTGCTGAAAGCTTTTAAAAATCTTTTACTGTCAGCCTGTGACCTTGCAGAACATTGATTGAGTCTTTGAGAAATAAAAGGTGCACATTTTCCCTGTCATACTGCTGAGCCCTTTCAACTCCTATTACTGTAAGGAAAAGGCAAAGCCTTTTGGTGCTTTCTATGTAATAGGTCCTACATGAAGACCTTTGTAGTTTAAGCTGTGCATTGTAAACCTAGGAAAACTCCTTACTGGGTGAGGGATGTATGACTGTATCCCTGGGATCAATTTTCTGACTGTTTTTCTCTTTGCCGTTTTCAATTTACCATGAATTTATGCATAACTAAACTTTGCTTTATTCCAGCTAGCAATATTTACAACTGTTCTGTGCATGTTTAATTTCTTTTTTTAAACTAAAAACTGGACTAGGCATTGTAATTTAGCTGCTTATCCTTCCGTAACTAGGGATTATTGAAGAATTTTGTTTACTAAACAATTTGCAGCAAAAAATATTCCTTCTCAGACTGAAATTATAAAGAACGCAAGGTTATTATAAAGCCTTAAATATTTGAACCCTGTTGCAGACTCTAACTCCCTAAAATCCACCCTTCAGTTAGGGCGAGTTCCCACAGCCCCCTGCAGCACCAATTTGCATTGTGTTACCTCTTAAGTTTGTGTATTCCCCTCCTAGTTTTATGTAATGAGTCTATGTTTATGCGTCTCCCCTGTTTAATATGTATGAGTTCTAGAATGTTCTCCCCTCTTTGGTACCCCATTGGCTGTTTGTGTTAATCCCTCCTCCATTTAGCCCCCATTGGCTGTTTCCCTGACAACGCCTCCCATGTTCCCTTTCCCCATTGGTTGTAACCCTTTATCCCGCCTCTTCCTGTTCCTGTATAAAACCCTTGTACCTCCCCCTGTTCGGGGTCTCCGGCTGCTGGATCCTCCATGAAATAAACCCTTGGAACCCATGCTGCAGACCCCTCTCTGCTCCTTCACCTCTGCCTGCGCACCTGACCATCTGCCTGGGGGGAAGCCCCTTAGAGTGAGGAAGCTGCGTCTTTGATTGCTTTTGTGTGTCGTCCTGCTCTTTCGAGGACGCAGCAATAAACCTCCGGGCTTCCCTTACCCAGGTGGTGCACCCTAAGCAGCCGACCCAGGAGACCGCTGAGGGCATCCCAGTAGCCGGCTAGTGCCGCCACAGAACCCATTGTGACCACCCGTCCTTATGGGGGAGGAAGCACCTAAGATTCATAAGAGGAACAACAACAGAGGGTCCACAAACACTCAGAAAATTTTATTAGTAAATTACACACTTGGCATGGAAATTAGAATATTAGTTCCTGACTAATACATAAGCACACAGCAGTGAGTTTTGGATAAAAGGGTAGGGTGAAAGGAAGAGAGAAATTACAGACATGAATTAAAGAAAGGGGAAAAGAAAAAGATAGAGGAAAAGAGAGAGAAAAATAGATCACCAGTCATGGTTCCAGCATTGATCCAGCTGATAAGCATCAATCCAGCTGCATTGGTTCAGCCGGTGAGATGCCCTGAGGGTCATCACCCAGGCTTGGGAGGGTATCTTTGTACAGGTTTCTCCATCCCAAAGACAGACTTGCCATTTTCCTTGTAAATTAGTTATCATGTGCAGTCCAATCTTTCTGGAAATGGCTTTGGGGACCTTTGGTGGTTTTAATCCCACAGTATAACCCATTCCCACTTCTTGGCCTCATCCCTGCACTTGCACTGTACTGTGTTGTGGGTGGCTCTTTATCGTAGAAAAGTGCTGCCCTGCCTCCACCTGGCCTCCCTTGTCCAGCCAAATCTTGCTTTTCATGGCATGTAAATACCAACAGTCCCTGGTTATTACCAACAATTCTTGTCTGTTTTTTCTGACAGTCCTTGCTTGACTCCACAGCCATCTGGTTATTGGTGTTTGAGACATACACACCATCCCCTTATCTTCTGGGATTTGAGGGCTCAAAGGGTCTCACTTTGGACTGCTGTTTATAGGGTTGCAAGAGAGTGGGCTTTATTTAGAGAAATTTTCCATCCTGGTCACCATTCAAGACTTTCTTTGAAGGTTCAGTAATAAATACACTATTCCACTTGGGTTGCTATTCAGGAATGAAAAATAAGTTTCCAAGGCTGTTCATTGAAAAATAGGTGCTAGTTAGACACTTGTTGGATCGTGGAAACAATGTTTCTGATAATCTCAAGAGGGGCTTACTCCAGTTGCTCTTTCCTTGCTGTTGAGACCTAATGAGCGTTTCCTAGATAATAAGGTGGCCCCACCACCACAATTCACCCTGGGACTAAAGCAAACTTCTCTGGGCCTCTACACCCATGAAATTTAAAATATAAGCTCATAGTCCTCTGGTGGGGGAAAAAAAACCCGTCACATTTTCAGAAGAAAGCCCCTTCTTAAAAATAAAGAAAAATAATTTGGTCAAAATTTAGTAAAACCATGCAGCAGGTAAAATAGCAGTTTTCAGCCACTAGAAATTCTGGTCTGGAACTACTGCAGAAAGATGGAAGCTAATACAACACTTTCTACTGGCCTACATCACTCTCTCCTTGTGTCAAATTCATGCTGGAGAACTGAAGAGACACACAGCTTTGTCAGAAAGATTCATTTGCAGAACAATCATACCAGGGATTTGATCATATAGCTTTTCTGTTTCTCAGTAGATTTTCTACATTCTTAGTTTTAAATTTGTTTTGAGCATTAGAATGCCAGTTTCAAGAAACATTACAGGAAAATAAGAAAAAAACTATATGCATTGGACAGATGTATTTCATTATCTGTTGCATGACCCTGTAAAATATAAATGAGGTGCCATTAAAAAATGAAGTGCAACAAGTAATTTCACAGCTTAGTCTTGCCTGTTTCTTTCACTTAAATATTGGCAGAAATGTATATATAGTACATTATTCGAAGGAAATAATAAAATGTATCTGGAAAAAAAATCCACATTAATTTTGATTTCTTTTACAGAATAACCTAATTTCACAGATATCCAGCAATTCTGAAAGTTCTTGATCAGTACAAAACCAAGCAAAGTTAATTGATGATTTCAGTTTCAAAGCACCTTTGATTAACTGAATTCAGTACTTGGGGAGGCAAACTATGTTTCATTAATGACTCTTTTATCGTTTCTGTTACAAAATGCCTTTAATTGACAGCACATATTTTCTAAACAGTCTGTATTATTAGATTAGAACTCTTGACGTTGTTCACATCTGGGTACATGAGCAAAAATAATTAAGTTTAATAATAATGGAAAAACACAGTAATCCATCATGCTACTACTGTAGCATGAGCAATGAAGTCTGAATGAATGCCAAATTAAAAAATGAATCCATAAAAATATGCCAATTACTATAACCTTAATAAAATTTCAGCTTCTGTTCAAATGGCTATGAACCATAATCCTCTCATTCAATCTCATTGGGGTCTTCTGATTTCAAGTGCACCTAAACACATATTTAAGTGACTAGTGTTGCACATTAGCTTTAGAAATCACATAGAGCACTGTAGCCCTGACTGAAACAAATCTTCAAGACTCTTCAATTTAAAGTTCCTCCATTTTCTCTGCTATTGCCTACTTTTTCACAGTGTTTGGTATGACTTGAACTATTTTTCCAAACTCATTGTTCATATACTGGCAGCTTCCTAAGGTAAGCACAGTGTGATTCTCATTGTCTAGACACTGCTTTCTGCATTCTTATCTTTCTGTAGCAAATGTTCTCATTTATCAGGCTTTAGAAACACATTTGAAGAGGAAATAGGGAGCTCTGAATATGCGGAATATTTGTGTGTATCCTGTAGAAGTTATTGTTCAACAAACAAACATCTCCCTTATCCACAGTTAAAATGGATTGCTTTGTAACAACCGAGAAAGGCATCATATAAATGCTGTTTCAGCAGAGCAGATGCATGCATCAATGTCATGTTTGTTTCATCTTTTTCCATGTGGTAGAAGATAACATGCCCTGGTAGACATGATTTCATTAAAGGCTCATTATGGTCAGTTCATGAGATCATTGATAATTCATGTGTGAAGGGGCCTCCGGAAGTCTCCTGTTCAACCTCCTCTCAAAGCAGGGTCAACTAAGGAGTCAGGCTAATTTGTTTAGAATGTTTTGGAAACCTTGAAAACCTCCAAGAGCGGAGACTCAATAACCACTGTGTGTAGCCTGCTCCTCTACTGTGCTTTCCTCATGGGGAAAAGGTTTTTCTCTGTAACCAGCCTAAATCTCTCTGGTTTAAAGTTATGTCTGCAGTCTCTCAGCTTTCCACATGCATCAAAAACAGTCTAGAACTGTCTTCTTTATAATCCTGTAGAACTGGCTGGGCTGCTGTTAGATCCCTCTGAAGTCACACCTTTGCCAGGCTGAATAAGGCAGGCTCTGTCAGTCTTTCTTCACAAAGCACTGAGCACTGCTCCAGGCACTGAGCTCTTGGTGGCTTCTGCTAAACCAGCTCCAGTTTATCAGCGTCTTTCCCATACTGGGAACTCACAACTGTGATTAATCCTTCCCTCACTTGACTGACCACGATCTTGTTAGTACACCTTCAAACACTGTTGGCAGTTCAGCTTGATGGCTACCAGGACACCCAGGGCCTTCCCACAGAGTTGGTTCCCAGCTGTTCAACCCCAGCATGGATTCTTTCAAGGAGCTCCTCCTTCCCAGGTGCAGGATTTTGCGTTTGCCTTCACTAAATGACATAAGGTTAACCTAGACCCACTGTTTCAACCTGTCTAGATCCCGCTGAATTATTTAAATAAATTAATTGCCCCATCCAGGTCACTGATGATGTTAAACTAGTCCCACAGCAGACCCTCTGTGGTTGCAACTGTGGGTTGACCTAGTCTGGACATCAGGTGCCCACCAGGAAGCTCTATGACTCCACCTTCTCGGTTGGATAGAGAAGAGAAAATAAAACAGAAAACACCTTCAGGGTTGAGATAAGGTAATTTACTAGAGCAAAAGCAAAAGGTTGCACATGCACAAGCAAAGAGAAAACTCAAAGATTTTAGCCCATACTTCTCACCAGCAAGTGATGTCCAGCTACTTCCCAGGGAGCAGTATGGCTTCAGCATGTGTTACAGTTGCTCTGGAAGGCAAACATTGTAAATAAAGAATGCCGCCCCTTCCTCCTTCTTTCTTTAGCTTTTATATCTGAGCAGCCATCATATGGTATGGAATATCCCTTTGGTCAATTTGAGTCAGCTATCCTAGTCCCATCCCCTCCCAAGACCTTGCCCACCCCCAGCCTACTGATGGGGGCGGAATGATGGAGAGACGGTGCTGATGCTGTGCCAGGACTGCTCAGCAGTACCCAAAACATCGATGTGTTATCAACGCCTGTCTAGCCACCAATGCAGAGACAGCACTGTGAGAGCTGCTATGGGGAAAATGAACTCCTTCTCAGCCAGACCCAACACAGTGAGATTCTGCTCCCATGAAATTTTAGGTTCAGTTACACAAATTAGTCACAATAAAGGCAACAGAAAATAGAAAAATGGGATATCCAAGTAAGGACGGAAGTTTCCTAGTGTAATTACAGTACTCTAATAGCTGTGGCTAAGTTAAGCGTTTATTTGCAGTCCTTCTGCAGTCGATGGGCTGATGTGGACATTTCCTGAGTATGATTAACATGCCTCACTAATCTCTTCCAGGAGGTTTTTCATTCAAACAGTTTTCCACACTGGCAACAGGGGAAACAAAAATAGCAGTTTATCTGGGATGCCCGGGTTTTTAAGTGACCTGTGTGAGAGAGAATTCACGTCACGTTAACTTTTCAAGGTTGTCACAGGATTTCTTGGAAGGCAGTGGAGTGGCCAGGAGGACGGATGGCTGTCAAACCATGTGCTGTAGGTGGCACCACTTATACACAAAAAGAGAAATCTGCAGTTTCTTGGTAAATATCTTTGTCAGCAGAAACCAAGATGCTCACAAGCTGTACGACTTGGCACAGAAAGCATGCTGAAGGTCAAATAAATTTTGGATGTACAGGTCATGAGAGTATGATGAGATCCAGACAATGGACCATCAATCATCATGCTGAAGACCAGAATCTGGGTCAAATCCAATTATCTGCAGTGGGTAAGAAGGCCGCAAGCTCTGAGAAACTTGGAGAACCTTTATTACCTTGGAGTTTCAGGATAAGCAGACATGTTTTCTGTCCAGTTTAGAAGTAATGGACAGATAAGGAGAAGATCCTTGTAGTACCCTGAGACATCCACCTTGCTAGACAAGGTGGATATCATATACCAAAATCTACAAGGAATAGTCACATGCTGACCAACAAATACCAAAACCAGAAACAAATTTTATTAATGTCAGAAAAAGAGGAACAAAACCAAACAGGATAAGACAAAGAAAACCCCAATTATTTGATGGAAAGTAGGGAAGAGTATATGTACTTCTTCTGTAAAAAATGGTTCTTCTTAAACATAATGGATTTTTTTTCAAAGTAAAATAAGCTGTTATTATTGATATATATTTTTTTTCTGCTAGCATTGGTAAGCTTTGCCAGCATGAAATCTTTCATCATTCAAATACTATTTCTTGACAAAAATCTCCATATTCTGTAGTGAGGAGCTCCACTTGCAGAATAATTAAGAAAAGAAATGAAATTATATCTTACTGGTACTGAATATGATTTATGAAATCAGGGTGGTTTGTTTAGGTTTCTTCTTTTTCAGCTGTAATGCTATCATCACATTTTAAAAATTTGCTGTCATTTCAGTACAACAGATTCTTAGCTAAAAGAACGAAACAGTCTTGTTTAGTCATGATAATTATAGCTGTTTCTTCTTCTGTAGTGGGGAAACTTAGGATAGTAGTAAATTAGGATAGTTAAGTGCTGAGGAAATACAGCTTACAATCTCTGTGGGAAGCTTCCCATTTTCAGGTTTAGTGAAAGACTGGATACTAGTCATTTTTGTGGCAAAGGTATTAACTGTACTGAAGAACAAAATAATGACATTCTGCACTGTCTCAGGTACACTCAGTTCACAACTTTTAGACTACATTCAGAGCAAATGTATTCTCAGTTCTTGTGAGAGCGAGACCCTAGGGACACAGATTTTTGATGGTGATACAAAAATGTTGAAGGACACAGTACACAAAAGGCTGCGCATCCTTCCCTGCAGTCTGCAGTTAAGGGAGGCAAGCTGGAACCTTTTATTATGAAGCATGATCACATTGCTGGAATCTTGCACAAGGCATCAGGAAGAATAAACCCAAGTATGCTGACCTAAGCCAGCTGCAGATTGCAAAGAGGAGCTTCATGTTAAGGAAATACATCTTTCTTTATCCCCTTGTTTTATTCAGAAGCTTTCTAAAAGTAATTTAGTGAACCTCTGAACTATGACAAATTACTAGAAATATATTGACATCAACCCTCAAGGACTTCAGGCACAGGTCCTCTGATACTTTTAGGTGTCTAGTTCCTGTAGCAATTGGTGGAAAACAGGGACCAAAATATAGGCTACGGTCCTAAATAGCTTTGTGTATCTGAGCCCCATATACTACGCTCACCAAAGAGTGTCAGCAAGGGTTTGTCATATTAAGAAGGATTACAGTTGTGCAGCTATGCAAACGGTTGCAGACAGTCTGTCTGCTATTGTGCTTTAATACAAATATGGTGAAAGCCCTTGTAGTGACTTCAGATAATGAAAATATTAAGAACGATTATATCCAGTGGCTTGCATGTTATTGTTACTTTTGACATCTGTCAAGGATAATAACCCTGGAATAGACTTTTGCTAGTCCAGTCTTCCCCAAATCTGCATGAATTATTTGCACTAATTCTAAAACATTGACAACTAACTGAAAACAGTATGTATGAGACAATCTATATATAGAAAGGAAATAAATCTGAAAATACTGAAAAGGAGTAGACAAATAAGGATGTATAAAATACTTCAGTGATGCAAGGTTAGACTTTAAAATGAAATGTAGGTTGTCCTATTTAAGGCTGTTCTGAGGTAAGGTTCTGTGAAATTAATTATATTTTAAGTGCTCAGAGTAGCAAAATTTCTTTTCATATGCATGTTTTACATTTCAAACTTAGTGTTTCATTGAGTCAAAGAATAATCACCACAGAATCACCACAGTCAAAGCAAAATTTAACTATTTAAGGTGCTTAGGACCCATTGCAAAGAAAAAATTGCTGTTTTTTTAAGTCCTACCTTTCATTTTAAAAAGTAAAGTAGCAATTCCATCTCTTTGCTTTCAAAGAAAACCATGAAGATGTAACCAAGCACAGTCAACTCATACAAACCACAGAGTGACTGAAACCAACAAGTAATTCTCCAACCTGTGAACTTCCTCCTGCATGTTAGTGGGCTGTGAATGACAAACTTAATTGCAAGAAAAGAAGGAAACCCAGTGCACATTGCCCACATTGTCTTTGTTGTGGTTTAACCCCAGCCAGCAACTCAGCCTCATGCAGCTGCTCTCTCACTCCCCCACCAGCAGGAAGGGAGAGAATCTGAAGGGAAAAATTAGAAAACTCATGGGCTGAGATAAAGACAATTTCATAGGTAAAGCAAAAGTTATGTGTTGCTGTGGAACCGCTAGCCGCGTGCAAGAACCAGGCTGGATTAGGTGAGGCAGAATTCTGATTTTATTATTTAATTCTAAAACTTATATAGACTTTTGAAAGTTCCTTCGGATTGGGTCAATTCAAAACCTCCCCCTAGGCCGATAGGCCAGGTTGAACTGTCCATCATTCCAGAGACAGTTTCAATAACATCCAAACCTTATCTTTGTTTATAGAACACAGGGAGAAGAAGAGAAAAATTCCCATGGGAAAGAGTCTGTGCTGTCACAGTCATGCACACAAGCAAAGCAAAACAATGGATTAATTCATCATTGCCCATGGGCAGGCAGGTGCTCAACCATCCCCAAGAAAGCAGAGCTCCATCATGTGTAATGGTTATGTAGGAAGATAAACACCACAACCTGAAGATAAACACCCGAATGTCCCCCCCTTCCTCCTTCTTCCCCCCTTTTATATACTAAGCATGATGTCATATGGTATGGAATATCCCTTTGGTCAGTTGGGGTCAGGTACCAGCTGTGTCTCTTCCCAAAACCAGAACAGTCTTAGACCTTTTGCTTTGAAAATCATCCTGGCACAGATTTGTAGTAAGTGTTAAACAAAACATTCAGAACACCCACACAGAAATTTCCTCCGGTTTCCTTTTTTTTTCCCCAAGGAAGTACTTAGGAAAACAGGTTGTTAGAAAGCAAGCCCCCAAATTTTATCTAAGAAAATCAGTCTTGCTGTACTTGTCTTTATGTAAACTACATAAGAAGTCAGAGAAGAAGTCAGATAGTACAATTCTCAAGTTTGAATAGAAGACAAAACAGTAATACTTCATTCTTGTGAAAACCCTATTTATTTTTTTTTTTAACAAAAGAAGGCAGACCATTGCTTTGATATGATATTCAAAATTGAATACTGTCCCAGGATCATACTTTAATGGGGTTTCCATGCTTCTCTGACCTGGGTGACACAGGATTGCCAAGAGCAGAACTACCATTATCACATTCGGGAGCATCTGGTCTGAAATTTCCATTAGAAATGTCAAAGCTGCTTCAGTTTAAAAGATCTGGCAAAAAGGTACAAATGAGTGCAGTTCCATTTCTCACATTTTTATTGTCACTAGTGTCATCTGCAGCAAACTGCGGGGTGGGAAGAGGTAAAGAAGCTGTTTTGTCTTTGTCACTTTGTTCTGCCCATGTTTATTTGATTGTTATGTCATCATTTTTTCAGTGACTGAAAAAGACTTGTAACCCAAAAGAATCAAGTTTGGTCATTCAAACAAGTAATTTTGGAAGCAGTCAGCAAAAAAATCCAGTTATAGTTTGACATCTGCTCAATTCCTGCTGTCAGTGCAATGGTCCAAGAAAGGTCTCAATGATAAACTAAAATTAAAAATGCTGATTCTTACAAAAACATCCCAAAAACACTGAGATCTGAGAGAATGAGAGAAACTGGGAATTGCACGTTCTCAGACTGTGTAGGTTTGAGGATAATAAAAACCTGCCTGAACCAGAAAAAAAACACACA
>VWZW01002476.1:193619-246048 GCA_013397115.1 Edolisoma coerulescens | reverse complement strand
AAACAGCAAAAAACCAACCAACCAACCAACCAACCAAAAAAATCAACCAAAACCAGAGAATTGCAGTGCTGCAAAACAAGTTGGTTTTGTTCCTTATACATCTGTAAACTAGGGCCTCAGATGAAGTGATCCCTTTTACCTTCTGGTCATAAACTTCTGGGTGCAACTCAAGAATAGCCAGCTATGATAGGTCAAATGGAATGAAACTTGACCTATTGATGGGATGTCATGATGCTATTTAACTAAAACATCTCTGTTTGCTTCTCTCTTCTGTTCACTCTCTCCACATTCGGTGTCTTTTTGTCAAATATCTCTGTCCTCACAGCCTTTCCGTTTAAACTGAATAGATAAATCTTGTAACCAAAAATGATAAGCCATGTTTTCCATAGCATGAATTATCAGTGTTTGACTCTCCTTTTGACTCTGTTTTTAGCTCCACAGAATTGGCTCTAAACGCAATCTCATTACAGTTACTGGTGAGCTAAGGAATATGGGTATGTGTTCAAGATCATCTCTCTGGTAGAACCAGATATTTCCACTGTAGGAATCCAAGGACTAAACTTGTACACAAAAATTCTTAATGTATCTGTGAGTCACTACTTTTCAAGAGTTTCCCATCTGATGTTATAGCCAGCTTTCATGCTTAGTTCCTAAAACATTACTTGGTTGCAAGCAACAGCTAAATAGCACCATTCTGCAGCCCCTGCACTCCTTTCTTCACCAGCAGGAAGAAATAAACATTTCTTTCTGCCTTCAGAATTAGGTCTAGAGACATGTTACGAACATTTTTTGGGTACAGTTGTGCTTATCTAAGGTGATTTCAAAGATAAGAGCTTTCATTCAGTGGGAAACAATTCCAGGTGAGCTACATTTCCTTCATCACATCTTTACTAATGCTGTAAAGCAGCAGGGATCCATATTTAATTTCGGCAGCTGTTTAGGGTTTCTTTTTTAGCTTTATAAAATATAAACAATTTCTAGTTTTATCTGCTTGCAAACTCTCAAAGGATTGTTTCTTTGGGGCCCATAGAAAATATATTTAAGTTTATTTCAGTCAGAAAATTTATTTTATATGTTTTTATTCCTTTGAAAATTCTCACTGTAGCCTCAGAATTCTTTTTATTCTTTACCTTATGTTTTTCTTTTAAAAATGTAAATATACTCATTTTGTAGTCTTGTGTTTTGGATTAGATGTTTAGTTAGATATTTTTACTCAACCTTTTTTTAAGAATTCCTTCTTTTGAGTGGCAAAAAAAGTTAAAAAATAAAGATAAGACAAAATTTCCTCGAAAATTCACTGTCAGACCACTGATTTATATTTTTATATAATTGTCCTTTTACACAGATTCCAGGAAAAAAATTCAAGCAGGAAAAAACCCTCAACAATAACAACAACAACAAACCACCAAAACTTAGAAAGCTGGCAGTCTAGAAATCATTGTACTGATTACCACAACTTGAGTATGTCCACAAGTTTCTTGAGACAGTCATGCTAGTCTAAAAGATGCCAGAAACCACATTAGCATATTTAAAACACAGATAATCACCTGCTTATGGTTGGGATACTGACGATTTTGCTGCTACAGAAACTGTTAATCAGCAGTCTGCTGGCATCCAAAACATCCTGTGCTGTGCAGTACAGATCCTGTTACTTTCAATTAAACAAATTATTTTCATCCTTGAACAACGGTAGCAACTTATCAGAGATTTCCAACATTTATGAAGGAGTTTTCATGCAGACTTCAGACCTTTCTGTTTCAAAAGATGGTAAACTTTCTGTTGACGTGTCCTTGTATAGGCCCATTTATTTCTTCTTTGTATAGAACAAGATGTTATACGGCAGAGCAGCATTTCCCGAAGTTTGGCAGCTCTGATTTTGTAGATGACTTATGATGATTTTGTACAACTAGACATGTAGTATTGAAAATATTGATTTTTGCATTTTAATTTTTTTCTCCTCTCTTTAGTGGTTTCAAGACCCAAACTGCTCAGACGTTTTGCCTTCTGTGATTGTTACAGAAAACCCTGTCAGGGTAGCATATTTCATTCATCATTGTCAGAGTCAGTCCTCCTAGGAGAAAACTGCACGCTTTAACTGCTTATTGTTGTCACTTGAAGGCCATTAGAAAAAAAACCAAAACAAAACACAATAATACAAGAACTATTTTCCCTCTTTAGAAACCCACAAGACATTATGTATTCCCATATTAGGACTTATACAGAGTGAATTCAAATTTATTCTCGATGAAATAACTTTTTGGTTTTCCCTTTAAGACTTTCACTGGTTCTATTTCTAGTGAAATCAACCATGCTTTACACAATGTCATCTCAAAAACTCAGTGCCACTTACAGCTTCATTGTATAAGGTTTTGGAACTTTTAAACATTTTTGGTGCAGTTGTTTTTATACTGGCATCTAACCCTTCTGAAGCATCATCTGAAGCCAGGTGGGATCTCCAAGACCCCCCCGGGTTACCTCAAAACACCTCAATTTACAGAATTGATTTCGTGCCCTTATGAAAAGAGGTGGTTTGGGATTCACACGTTTATTTGCAAATTTCTACAAGTACACTAGGTATTTTGATTCCTGTTATAATCAGTGAAAATCTGGTCAATGCAGTCAGGGAATTCAAAATCTCAATTAAATAGATATCAAGACCCAGTTAAGCAAATTCCAGTACTATATGACTATAACAATGATGCCTTCCATACCTAAGGGCATCTGAATTGATTTTTTTGATATAGAACTGAATACTGCCCTTAATTAATAAGCAAAATGCAGCTGTGTGGCATTGGAAGCTGCACTTCTGGGGCTGGAACAGCATGTGCTGCCCATGCATCCATTACAAAGGCTTAAGAGTTAGTAGTCTCCAACTCTCATCATAGAATTTTGTCAGGGGTGTAAATCAGTAAATATTTGGTGTTCAGCTTAAGCTGAAAAGGGATAATAGCCTGAAAATAGTAACATTTTTACTGCATCTCCCTGTATGTAGCACAAGACCAAAAGAAGGTGCCCATACACCTGGTTGCACAGAAAGCATAGGACAAAAGCACATGAGAATACATTAAAATTATATCACAACTCTAATCACAGTTTCTTCTGACACTCTAATTGCTTTCCTGCCTGTGCATGCAATCAGTATCTGACTTGCCTCATTTTTGCCAGGTGTCTCAGTCTTTCCAGAGCTGCAGTGCCCCCAGCGATGGCCACAAACACCTGCCACTTTCACACTCTGGAGAGACAATACTGTGGATGCTGTGAGGCCTTGGATGGGAAGAGTGATTTTGTGCCTCCCAGCCAAACAGCTGTGTTACCCCAGCACTGCCATTTAGTCAGCATTTAACTTACTTTCCTACATGGAAGTAATGCTTAGTATCTAAATAGAGTTCTTCATCTTCAAAGAGTTAAACAAACCTTAGCTAATTAATCTATACAGCATCCTGCAAAGGACGTGAGCAATATCTCAACTCTCTTTTCATATTCCAAGACTGTAACAGATCTGCTTAAACCAAAGAAATATAAAGTAAACATAAATGGAGATCTCTTTTGTGGTCTGATGACTGGATCACTGGCAACAGCAACAGTTGTATCTCTCTTCTCTTTTCCAACGTCTGAAAACAAGATTTTCTTTGAATGTTATTTTAAGAAATATTTAGGCTAAAAGACAGATATAAGATAAAATTATGAAAGTTAATAAAATAAGAAATTAGTAACAAAAATTAAGAAAACCCCTTGTAATAAAATATACTCAAATGTTTTGTCTTTAAAGGCAAAGTTTTAGGATTTTTAAAAATATCTAATAATATATTTCCTCAAAGATGCTTCCTGCTTCCACAAATCCCTAATTTAAATTCTTGAGAAAGTTGATAACTCAGTAGAACAGCTTATTGTGGTATGTGGCCTGCTGCACTACTTCTAGCCTAAAGTAAGGTCCTGCTTAAAGCATCATGAATCTTATGCAGTGGCAAAGGACAAACCTTTTTTTCTGAATTTTCAAGAATCTGCTTGACAAGGCAGCTGTCTAACAGCTGTAGGAAAGACAGAATTACAGATGAAGGACAGTCCCTGCCTTCTGCTTCTTCCAGCAATTCACTACACCGGTAAGCATTTTGTGATTAAACACCACTTCTTAAGGGCTGTTTGAGAGGTTTTCTCAGCCTTCAGAAGCTCTAGTATTTTTGTTAGGGAAAGGTGGAGTCGCTTGTTTGGGTTGGTATTCACCTGCCTGTGCAGACAAACCAACCCCCTCTTCCGAGTGGTACAGGAGGTGGAACTATGCATGCCACTGAAAATTGTCTTATGAAGAATCAATATTAAGGTTTAACATGTACAAATCTCTCATGATACTTACTTGACACAGAAAATCGCAGCAAAGCACAAACAATAGATTTTCTGATTATTTATATTAGATGGCATCTGCAGTGGCTGAGGTACTATTTGAGAAACAAATGGCTCAGGACATATGGCATTAAGTGACTTTTGGCAAACCTATAGAGCAAGGCATATGGCATATGATAACCTTGAAGGAAGAAATGTCTCCTTGTATCTTGTTAAATGATATGATAAAACGATCTCTGATGCTTTTTCTTGACAGAAATTTGAAAAATGACATTGTTTAGACAGTATAAATTGGAGGGGGTTTGTGCTTATTTTACTACCCAACTGTGATTGCTAATTACGTCTAACTGGCAAACAGAGAAACTATTTTTTTGTGTGTATGAGCTGATCATATGGACATGAATATGAACACCTACCTTGTCAGCTATTGCCTTATTTTATATAATCCTATCAGATGCGGGTACCAGAGCATCTCACACACCTTAAGTAAATCTCACAGAAATGTTACAAAAAAGTTTGTTAAAAGTTTAAACAAGAATCTTTCGGATTTAGGTAAGTGGCCTCAGTATCAAAATAATGAATAAATTATTTAAGAAAAAAAAATGCTATATTTTCTCCTAGACTTTTGTTTAAATATTATGCTAATGTCATTTTTTGGCACTTCAAAAAAATTTTTCTGTGAAAATTGTATATGAGATACAGGTAATACCTATGCAAAGGTTTCCGAACTGAAATAATTTCATATCCCATAATCATTCATCAGGATTACAATTTTAACAAAAGAGAAGTAGGAGTACGCAGACTGTTTTACCACAAACATTTTATGCTACATAGTCTTGCTGCAAATTCCACAAAAAATAGTTAGCAAAGTTGTAAATAAATCTCTTTTCCTAATCATTTTTTTTCACTCAGAGAGTGAAAGACAGATTTTCGAAGGCAAGGACATTACTTTGATGTGCAGTGATAAAACAAAAAGGGTGTTTAATGACAGTTTCAAGCCACACGTAGTAAGGCTGTTAATTTTATGATGGAATATCCAGTTTTCATTACCAACGGAGCTTGAATAAAAATTGAACCCTATTTTCCCTAAAAGAAAAATAAATTAGAGATATAGCCTTGACTTTCTCAAGTTTAAAGATGGATTTTGTAGGATCAGGGATGAACATTCAGCATCTTGAAGCATATAAAGCTAAAACTATCCAGAAATCATGCTGTGTATTTCCTTAATCTGCATCAGAATCATTTCATAATCTGTCTCAGATTGGCACTGGAAGTGTTTTTGTAGTCTAGAGGGACTATTTGCAAGGCCAGAATAGCCAGTTTGGAGGTAAGCATATTTCTACATCAGTTTTGTAATCAAAAACGTTCCTGATGTAAGTCTTTGTGGAATTACAGCTGATAGGTTTTTTTTTTTTTTTAGAAGAGGCTGGAGTCAGCTCAACATCCTGAATAGCACTTCCAAATATCGTCAGACTGTGCCCACCAGTAGATCCAGCCAACTGGCCTACATCAATGCCCACAGAGTAGTTTTCTGCAGCCCACAGGATGTCTGAAGCGGTTTACAGGAAACCTGACAGCACCTGAACTGATAATTATTTTGGAAATTTCAGTTGCCTTCACAAATGAATTTGTTCCTTATAATCAAGCCCATCTAAAATTAGTCAATTTACTGGTTTTGGCTGGAGTGTTTTCTTCATAGTGGCTGGTATGAGACTGTGTTTTAGATCTGTGCTGGAAACAGTGTGGATAGTGCAGGAATGTTTCAGTTCTTACTGAGCAGTGCTCATACAGGGTCAAGCACTGCTCTCCTACTCTCTTTCCTACTCCTCACCCCATCCCACCAGTGAGGAGGCTGGGAGTGCACAAGAAGTTGGGAGAGGACACAGTCAGGACAACTAATCCCAACTGACCAAAGGGATATCCCAAAGCATATGAAAATAAAACTAGAGGAGAAGTTGCAGAGGAAGCTGCTGCTTGGGGACTGGCTTTGCATTTGTTGGCTGACAGTGAACAATTATATTAATTTCATCACTTGTCCCTCTTGGGTTTTATTTCTCTGTCTTTGTTATTTTCCTTTTCATTACTTAATATTGTTTTCTTAAATTATTTCATTTTAATTATTATACTCTTTTTATCTCAACTCATGAGTTTTCCCATTTTTACCCTTCCAGTTCTCTTTCCACATCTCACAGAGGGGTGGGAGAGTGAGCAAGCAGCTGTGTGGAGCTTAGTTGCCAGCTGGGGTTAAATCATAACAGTCATATAATCTAACCATTCATTTAAACTTTTCTTTCACTCGGTATATAAAAAGGAAAACGTATAGGCTTTTTTTTGTCAGGTAGATACAGCAGTCAAACTTAAAAAAAAAAACCCACCTGAAAATTTAGACTAGACACTCAACTCGTAGATGGATAAAACTATGTCAGATGAATCTCTTAAAACATCGTCTCTTCATCATCAAAGAACAATTTTCAATAGCTTCAAAAGCTAAATCTGCCTTTGACCTTCAGGGCTAATAGAACATATCTGATCCCATGTCCACAGAGCCAACAAGAGCCATGCGTGTACCTTTAATAGGCTCTTGGATTGGGGCAATGCTGTGGTACTTGTAAGCTGCTGAGAAAATGAGGAACACCCTCAGACTCCATGGAAGCTAATGAGGGGCAGAGGTCATCCTTATCTTTCTGGTCAGAAGAAGATGAAAGCAGCATTTCTTCTCAAAGACCTTCCTAGCTAATTATGCTCTGCATTTCCATGGACAAAGTATTGACCTCCCTACATCACTAGGAATTGTGTCTTCAATTTTAATAGAAACCAAATTACACTGTAGGCATCTAACTGACCACATTAATGCACATATAATCTGGGAGACAATAGGAATAAATCATCAGACTAGTTTGATCCTATTTAGGCTATTTAAAGACAAGTTCAGGCTGTAGAACATGTATAGGTATTCCTGCAATGAACTTCTAATAAATGGATTTAATAAAAATTAAAATGAAACAATCATAAATTCAAATTTATTTTCATTAGATTAATATCATTTTCAATTATTCATTAAATGTAATTAAAAAAATAAACTATACTCTTCAAACTCCAATTGTATCTTCTTACACCGATGATTTTATAATTACAAAGGAAAATTACTCTAACAGAAAGGAAATTGTTTGCAAAAAGGTGTTAAAATTGATTTTTGCTAGGGTAGCATGCCAAGTACATTTTAATAAAGCAGTCAGCCTGGGACTGGACACAAGATCTGTAACAGGCACATTTAAAGACTAGCTCCCATCCTCCAAAAATAACCCCCTTGTGTAGATTTTAATTATGAACTGACATCATTAAAAAGAAATGACCCTACACACTCTTGATTCAGAACACGCATACTTTATATGAAATTTCATATTACTGCTAATGCATTGCAAATAATTACCTTATTCAACTGCTCAGAGCTTAAACAGACTTTTTTATACTTCATAAAGAAAAATAAACATCATCATGTAGACCCAAGCTTTTATAGAAGAAATTCTGCTTTCTCTTCTCAGTTCTCCTATCAAGCTCATGCCTGTTAAATGGAAATTACTTGCAGATCTTATGTGGACATGAAATTTATACAAACAGAATTTGTATATTAAACTGATTCACTTTTTCATTTCTGTTGCAAATCTACCTACCCACTCATACCCTTCTGTGGCAGTGCAAGTGGCCAAAGTCGCCCAGACCACTGGGGCTACATACCCTTCTGTCGCTGGTTCATGTTTTCCCCTCCCAGTTTTATGTATGTTGTTATAAATATTCATGTGCCTTGATTAATATGTATAAAGCTCTAGAATGTCCTTTTAAACTCAACACCCCATTGGTTCCTACCCTAAGTCCCTCCTTTGTGTTATTCCCATTGGTGCGTTCACTGCGAACCCTGCGTTCCTTCCCTTATCCTATTGGCTGTATCCCTTATCCCCGCCCTTACCATTCCCGGTATAAAACCTCCCAGAAACCCTTGCGATTGGGCTTTGCATTCCTGAGTCTTCCGCTCAACAAAGCCCCGTGGAACTCATACGAGAAGCCCCCTCTCTCCTTCTTTGTCTCCACCTGCACGCTCTGGATTACCTGCTCAGGGGCAGCTCCATCGGGTGAGGAGCTCGCCTTCGGATCTGTGTGTGTGTGTGTGCCGCCTTTATCGAAGACGTAGCAGCAAGATCTCCGAGCTCGCCGTGTTTATATACCTGGGCTTGCGTGCTATACCCTTCACTGATCACGCTTTAGTTAATGTACAGATGATCCTGACTTGGTTGCACCTGAAAACACTGCACCACCAATAGCTGGGTGTACACAGAGCACACAGAAAGACCAAGGAGAAAAAGATGTCTCCTTCTTTGAACCCACGGGATTCTGAGCTGCTATTTTTTTCAGACTGTTCCCAAAATGGTCTGGCACGACACTAAATCGTGGTGCTGGACAGCCACAGGAGAGGTTGGCTGAACAGCAGCACTGGCACCATGCTGCCTATCCTCTGCCCCACAGCCCCAGGCTTGGGGAGTAGCACTTAGAGGGAGATTGCTGCTGCCACCACCACTTTGCCTCTGCATTCCTGAAATCTCCCTCTGTGTGCACATCTTCATCACAGCAAAGCTTCACCAAGTCGCCCTGACAGGGAGGAGAAACTTAGCCAGCTCCTTTGTTCTGTTGACTGTGTTTGTTCACATTCTGCTTATTTATCTTTTTTTAAAGATGTACCCAGCATTACACAAACAGGGTATGCTAACTTCCTAATTACATAATGCTGAGTATTAATTGATACAGTAAATTATTTATAATGCCTTCAATGTCTCTGGCCTTTGCAATTATGGCATCTGCTAATACACACAGGACTCTATCTACAGCCTGGAATGTCAAATTACAGTACAGTCATTTCAAAAATGGATTTCTGTGTGTAAGGCCACGAGTGGGCTGTAAAGCAGGGCAGACAAGAGATCTTTTAAGTAAACAGATTTGGAAGCAGCAAGGCAACTCAGTGTAGTTTTCCCCTGACACAAGTTAAAACCATACTTTTAATAATTGTTTTTAAATAAAGCTTTCAAATATGCATACTTTAGGTAAACAAAATACTTCATATAAAACGATTTTTAACCATTTTGAAATAAAGTGAGCTCCTAATTGTTTTATGTCTGTTGCTTACTCTGCCTTTCTCTGCAGTCATTCTGCAGTAACTCACTTAAAATCCAGAAAAAAGGTAGCTATTCTTCTGGACTCCTAGTGTGAATAATAATTTAGAATTATTATACATTATTATTAGAAGTGGAGTTCTCTGCAGATTATATTTATTACTTTCTTATTTTAGCTTTATCAAAGAAATAACTCTCATCACTTGATAAGATGTCTGACATTTTGAAAGACAAGAGCTATGTTATGTCATAAATAACATCTTTAGGTCAAGACAAGACTATTCAGATCAAGTCAAAGCAAAGGAGCTGGACAAAAAAAATCACTTCAAATCAAGGGCGAAATAAGAAACAGTTGACTGAAAAAATCTTTCTACAGCTAGTATCAGCAAGAGGGTCTTCTGGGGAAGATTTTTCTGTGCTGGTGGGGATCAAATCACCTGTCAGGTTTCTGAAGGGACACATCAATCAGATTTGACACATTGCTGATTGCTCCATTAAATCACCACGGTGGTCCTGATTTGTCTCATCAGGTCAGATGAATTTTCTTTTGAGGAAGCTTGAAATGGCAAACTCTTTTTCAAATTTTTGATTGAAGACTTTTCTTGTCTAATGGATCATGAAACTCTATCCAAATAACAAAGTATTTTAGAACATACACTTTTTTTCTGTTACGTATGTTGAACCAGCAGATGTGTTTGTTTTTTCTTCTTTTCTTTTTTTTCTTTTTCCTTTCCTATTCTTTTTTCTTTTCCGTTTTCTTTTTTCCCTTTTCCTTTTTAATTTTTTTTCTTTTCTTTTTTTCTTTTTTCTTTTCTCTTTTCTGGTTCTCTTCCTTCTCTTTTGCGTTACATCTTTCCCCTTCTCTTTTCCATCTCATCTCTCATTTCTCTCATTTTTTTCCCCATTAAAAGATACATAGAATATTAAAAAAAATCAAAGTACATTTCCTAAAGTTCTCTACTAAATTTAGGTTAAAGAAGGAACAACATCAAACAACTCTGGAGGACAATAAAGCCTTTAGAATGCAGAGGTTTCCTCTGACAAAGTAGCTCTGAGACATCTGTTATATGATTTCATTATGTTTCTGGGTTTTCTATTAACATTTGCCATGTGCACCCAGAGCTTTGGATGTTTGAATATTTAAACAATCTAAAGAAATGAATAAATTAAATGATCACTGCTTTAAATATTTCTCCCTTGACTTTTGCAAATGGGGATGTGGTAGTCTCAAATCCATATTTGAATAGATTATGCTTATACTTGATAGTATAAGCAGATATACTGGGATATACTGGGATATAGATAACTAGATATACTGGGAGAGTGACTTTTAGTAGGCATGACCTTGGTGTTCCTGAGATGGAAACTTGAGAACAAACCTGTGAGCTGGCACCTTCCTGATTTGAAGTTCTCTGGAAATAAACCTGCTGTTGACATTTCAACATGGCGGCATCCCCCTTGAGCCAGCATAAAGAAACATTATGGCACAAAACGCCTCCTGGCTGCCCACAGTTAGCCTATACATCTGTGTTTCATTGTCTCCAACAGATTTAACTTAAAATCCCAGTCTCTGCTAAAAGCCACTTACATTTTTACATGCACTGATTCACTTTGAGAGAGTTCAATCAAAATCAAAATTGGACAAAAATAAGTAAGTAAATAAATAGATAGGGAAAGGTTTAAAAATTTTGGAAGCTCTGTAAGCTGGCTCACGTGTCTTTTTAATCAATGGCCTTTCTGAGGGGCTGTCTTTACATCCAGTGTGAGTAAATTATTCCTGATCAATCGGGAGCCAGTGCACACAACTGTTGTGGATATGAATGGGGGACATTGACACAGGACTGATTTAAGGTATGGGTAAAGGGGTTAATTATGCATTAATTATGCAGTCAGCATTTTCCCAGATTTGCTTTTGCCAAAGATAACAAGTGGCACTGTGGATTTCTTATCTGCATGGCTCCCTTCAACTAAAGAATAATATCAAAAAGATGTGTTCCCCAGAAAGGATATGCACAGGAGAGACAGAGGAACTAGGTGTAGACAGCTCTGAGCAAGGAAAGTAAGTTTCTCCCTGGCGTCTTTCCACCTGCCTGTCATAGCAGGACGCCCGCAACAGGTTATCTGGGTATGCCTGATGGTATCATAATCAGATTGATTTTCTCTATAAATATTCTCTGTACTTCTCTCAGTGGGACTGGCCTTGAACCCAACTTATTTTTGCACCATAGATACAATGTGTCAAGCCTCAGATGTACAGACTGTAAGGCAAAGCAAGTCAAGGGTCCCTGAGACATCCATTGTGTACCCACCTTGCAAGAAACAAATGCGCCAAAAATGGGGAGTCAATTAGGAAGGCTGTACGCACAGAAGCTAAAGACAGACCTCTTAATTGAGTGATTAATGCATGTAGCAACAAGAGCTGCTTTTCCCCGGGAGGTTTACGTTTCAACAGATACATCACTTTGCATAAGGCAAAGCATTGCTGCAGCTTGACTCTGGTAAAATAGCTTTCCATTGTGATAAGGGTCATGTCCCATTGCAACTGGCTTATGGGATGAAATAGAAAGCTGAAAATTATGCAGATCATTACTGGCAATGGCACAACAGCTGCTGTCTGACTCTTTTTGACTGAACCTCTGGTTTAGCCCATTCTTACTGAATTTGTGTTTGTGACAATAGTTATGTTATTCTGTGTCAAAGCTGGTCTCCAGGTCCCAAAGACTGAACACAAATTTGAGGAAGACTGCTCTGCTTGTGGAGTCTCAAGAGTTGATCATAACACCTGGAAAACTCTGGTTACAGACTCTTAATTTCTGTTTCACTAGAAGCTAAGTAGGTTGATGAGTTGTTAAATCTATGCCTGATATGTTGAAGAAATTATCAAATATTTGGAAAAGGTCATAATTGAAGCTTTTCTTGTCAGCTTGAAAAATTAGACAACACAGCAGAGCCACCACATCCTAAAGAAAGGTATCTGTCAGGGTAATAACAAATGTTCTTGTATCTGCTAAAAATTAGTGAAGGTGTTGTATCAGACTTCTGAATAAAAAGTTTTAAGTATAGAGAATGTCAATAAATACACAACAGCTTTTGTGTCAATGCAATTTTAAGAAGTATCAACTCCCTTTCCTGCATGCCTGACACGTATGGTTACAAGAAACCAGCTCTTTACAAAATTGACTGAGCACTATTAAAGTCTTAATTCTAGTTTTTAGATAGGATAGCCTTGAGCCTTAATTCAATATAATGCATCTGAGTCCCCAAAAGAGAGAACCCTGCCCTTTGCTTCATCAAAGAGCTAGCCTGAGGTGAGGAAACAGAGTTACATGTGGTATTATGCCAGCAATTTCACCTCCTTATCCAAGGCAATGTTTGTCTGTTCTTGGTCCAGTTTTCTTGTAATGAACTGCAGCCCTACCCCCATTAGAAAAAAAACCCAAAACAAAACATCCCAATAAGGAGAACATCTGTGCTTAGCTTTGCCCTATTTTTGTTCAAAACATCATGAGAGTGAGCACATTCATGAATCTAGTTTCAATAAAAAGTCACTGAACATTTAAAGAAGGCATGCAAAAGTGGTATTATTAAAAAGATGGTTAAGGACTTGAACTAGAGATTTAGGACTGTTGGTAGGTATTTCAGCTACTTCTGTTGTAAATCACTGAGATATGGACATGTGGTCCTACATTATCTTTGTAACATATGGATTCTTGAAACTTTATTCTAAGCATGTGCAGGTTTGTGCACTTCCACTGTTTTTATCTTCCAGCTTTCATATTTATGTGTTTGCATTTTAAATGATCTGATTTTTCACTTGACGTTTGTTTAGTGTTCACTTTGATACTGACATTTTTGCTATGTCATTTGAGTTATACATACTCCAAGGACTTAAGCCGTCACTTCGGTATTTTAAATGTTTAAATGATATGTGAAATATCTCCTTGAAGAAACAGTGGCTGTGTTTCAATTTGACTTTTCAGCTGTAGCTGCCAGTGCATATCAGCCCCATAAAGAGTACAAAATATGGGCAAGTCCAAATGGGCAAAAGTAATTTGTTTGGAACTTAATCAAATGGAAAAGAAAGAAAACACTTTAAGTGTTAGTTATTACAGAAGTGGTTTTTATACTTGAAATTGGAACTTCCCATTATGATACACAGTAATTTCACAGCTTTCATCTTCTAAAGGACACCACTTTAATTACTTTGTCTTTTCAGACTTCATCCCACAGACACAATGTAATAATTACACCATATTCATACATAGAATATTATGTATTCTATCTCCTTTTAAAGAACTATTATTAACAGGAAGCCTCAAATCATGATACTTGTGTAGACTAGACTGATTTGGTTGGTATGTCACACAGACAAATTCTTTCCTTTAACTTTGTGTTTACATTCTCTCTTATGTCCCTATATAATCCTACAATATCTCCTAGCTATTTCCTTTTCCAGCCTTGTTCACTCAGCTCAGCTTTTCACTCAGTAGGAATCCCAGTTCAGTCTCCCTCTCCCTTTCCAGTCCTCTGTCACACACATTTATCCCACTAGTGATCACCACAAAAATCATGTGAATTTATGATGCTTCAGTGAAATTTGGTGGAACCCAGTTAGGTGATTCATTTTAATAAAAGAAAGACAAGTCAGTGACAAAAGACAGACAAATGGACAATGTAATTACAGAAGCCATGTTTGTTTGGGAAATGAAGATACAAGGCTCATAATTTTAAAGACTACAGCAAGCAGAGTTTTGAAGGCATATAAATGATATCTCAGTGTAGTCCATTTCCTATTCCCTTTGGTGAAAAATTTTCAGTACAAGAAAAGAAGAATGCTGACAAGACACAAATACTCTTTTAGAGGGATTGCTGATAGCAGGCACACCACTTCTCCAGCATCAGCTGATACAATAGGAGCTATGCCTCAGGGCACTTATTAATTTATTTATTTAACGATAGCAGTTTATCTATCACAACTGATTTGATACTTTATGAACAATATAAATAGCAAAGATACTTTCTGACATGTCTGTTTATTGTTCAGTTCCAGGCAATAAAAGCTGAGCTGAGGAAGAAAAGTCTTGTTTTGTTAGTGGAAACTTTTTTATATTTCTATGGCTGATAGATAGAAATAATCAATTTGCTTTCATCATTTTCATTTAACAGAGATCCTAGAACTTGAAAGTGGAAGATTTCACAGTTTTCACTGTTGATGGCTGCAGTTGGGAATCCTCTTAGCCCTGAAAACCCTTCCAAAAGTCAATATCTCTTAGCAAGAATGCTGTGTCTTTGGGACTTGGAGATCAGCTTTGACACAGAATAACATTACTATTGTCACAAACACATTAAGAAATTTTTAACTATTAACACAGCAGTGTCATGGTCCACTAGTTGTTCTACAGTTAATGAAAGATCTCAATTATGGACACAATATGCAGTTAGGAACCCAAAATATGGATGTTATGGACAGCCATATTTCTAAACACACTGCTAATCTAAAACTTCTAAATAACTACCATAGTAATACTGTTTTAAGTATTTGGATTAAAACCCTGACAAACAGTGTCAGAAAAGGTCACTAGTTCTTCCCTTTCTACCACTGTGCCATGTGGGACATCACAAGCATCTTGCCTCCAGGGTAGATTAATAGGTGGTGGTTAATCCTATCCTGTTCACCTCTGTTCTAGAAAACATGCCTGCTCCATTTGACTACAGCTGAGTATTTAATATTTTCTTTGTCAGTCTCTCAAGCAAACCTCAGCAGTGTACCCTCAGCTAGTTTGAAGATGATGCCAAAGTGGCAGGAGTGAATGACTTGCCAGAGGGTCAACCTACCATCCAGAGGGACCTTGAAAAACTGGAGAAAAAGGCCAACAGTAGCCTCATGATGTTCAACAGTGGAAAGTGTAACATCCTGAACCTCCGGAGGAACAATCCCAGGCTCCAATAGATGCTGAGGACCAACCAGTTGTGAAGCAGCTTGTCAGAAAAGAGCTCGAGGGTACTGGTGAACACCAGGTTGGAACGTAAGTCAGCAATTCATCCTTGCTGGAAAGAAGGCAAATAATATCCTGAGCTGCAGTAGACAAAAATATTTCCAGCAGGTGAGGCAGGTGTTGCTTCCCTTTAGCCGCACCTGGAGAGCTGTGTCCAGTGGTGAGGCCACACCTGGAGAGCTGTGTCCAGTTCTGGGCTCCCTGTACAAAAGAGACATGGACATACTGGAGAGCATTCATTGAGGGGCCACCAGGATGATTAAGGGGCAGGAGCACCTCTCATGAGAAAAGTCTGAGGGATCTGGCATTGTTTGGTGTAGAAAATAGGCGGCTTGGAATGACCTTATCAGTGTATGTAAATACCTGAAGGACAGAGCCAGGCTCTTTTCAGTGGTGACCAGTGACAGGACCAGAGACAATGGGCACAAACTGAAACACAGGAAGTTCTGTCTGGACATCAGAAAACACTGTTTCACTGTGAGGATGGCAGAGCACTGGCACAGGTTGGCCAGGGAGGTTGTGGAGTCTCCATCCTTGGGGATATTCAAAAGCCATTTGGTCTAAATCCTGGGCAACGGGCTTCAGATGGCCCTGCTTCTGTAGAAGGATTGGATCAGATGATCTCCAGAGAGCCTAACCTGAACCATTCCAACCTCAACCATTCTTTGGTTCAGTGATTCTGGGAAACCATAAAAACAATTCCATTTGTCTGTAGAATCTTTGCATAAACAAATAGAGAAATGAAATCTAACTCCTTTAGAAAGCATGAATTTGTATTTTTCCATTGTTCTCTTCTTTACTCAAATTCTTGTGGAGATCACGTAAGATCAGCTGACAGATCAGGAGTCTCCATGAAAATGTGTTCAAATGCTAGCCTTATTTATGAACAGTGAAGAAGGCTGCATTTCCCAAAAAACAGCAAATACTTACAGTATTTTTCTTCTAAGTTGTTAGAAATCTGACTTATTTGTTCCTAAGTCTTTTGTGACAGAGCAGATTAAAGAAAACCTGAAAGAATATTTATATGTAAATGCCCTTATTTTGTCTTAATTTTTAAAAAATGTTTACTTTGGCTCTAAGGATCATAATTTTTGTAATTTCTATAGCTGAAAAAATTATATGGAGCAGCTTCTCTTTCACACCAACAGAGGGTGGATTTAATTAGATATTTTCCTTATCCTGTTTATGCAAACACCAGCGACCCCTAAAATTTCTTTATGTCAAAAATTGTTTTTGTTTCCTCTTCTTTTCTTCTTCTTCAAGGTAAACAGGATTTTCATTTGGTTATGTTTTATTTTTCTGAATATTAAATTTTGATGCGAGTTTTCCTCATTTTATTTTCATAAACTTCCTAACACCCTGCAGTTTCATTTTCCTTTATTTGTATTTCTCATGTTGCTTTTCCACAGTACAGTTATCTCTGTTAATTGGTTATTGTTTTTCACTTTTAAGTTCTGCCTCTGTGGTTTAATTGCTGGACTGAGTGGAGAGCAACTAACAGAATTTATGCAGTGTCCAAACTTTTGACCCTGAGCAGAGACTTACTATGCTAACATTTCCCTTGAATTTTTGTACATATAAACTTTAACCTAATTTAATTTACTCAGCTATTGTTTAAAAAGTGGTGAATAAACAAAGTTTAAATGAATATGATTATAAAATACTGTCCTGAAGAGATGTCTGTTTCCTGAAGCATAGAAATGAGCAGGAATATTGGAATTGACCCAATTTTTGCCATTCCCAGTGTGATCAGAGGAAATCACAGCTGGCTATTTAAAGATTAAATGGGAAATTAAGGTGAAAATACAATTTAAATGAGATTACAGCAAGCAAGTTTAGGAGAAGAAAGCCTAATAGTGCAGTGAATTAAATGTTATGCAGGTAACAAGAACATACATCTCAGTTCTCATAAGTACACTTTCACCTAAGCTTTAGGAAAAGCAGCAGCTAGGAAAGTAATACAGAAATCTAGTTCTTGCCCTTGTTAGGTTAAATCCTGACAAAAAGAGCAATTTTTTCTGTTGCAAGTTTTTGTACTTAGTGGTGGAGGTTTTTTTAACACACATTTTTTTACCATCTTCTCTGAAGATGAGATAAACGGTTGGATCTGCCCTTGGCCAGTGACGGATGCATCAAGGGGAGTTTCTGGCATTTCACAGAACCCCCCCCTGTAGCCCAGCCTACTCTGCCCCCCCCCCCCCCCCCAAACCAAACAACAAAATACTTGCCATGCAAACCAATACAAGGCTTTAGCCAGCTTGTTCTCTTTCTGACTTTCTCTACTTTATTTTTTCTCTTTTTTTACCCCTTCACTTTTCCCCCTAAAATCCTACTTTGGCATTTTCGTTTAAAAAAAGGCTGTTTATAACTGCTTTTCCAATGGAAGTCAATTCTTAACAGACAGAGAGAGGTTGCTCAAACAAGCAATTATTAATGAATAAATCAACCATGTTCTTAAGTTTAAGCTGAATGTAAAGAAAATCTGTTTGTATACTGTGTAGTATTCTCAGAAAACTATAAAGTTAACAACCTGAAAATAAACTATGAAAGCCAGCAGATATTATCTATGAAAGAGTCATCTGAATAACTGACAGACTGAGAACATCAGTTGTCTCATGCCTCATAAATAAATAGACACAGGCATTATAGCAGCTATTATTAATGTAAGAATTACTTTTTCAGAGAAAGTTAAATACCAATTGTTTACTCTAGATATTTCTTAGAATAATGTAGAGAAATATGCAGCTACTTTCATATTATGATTAACAGACCAGAACATTTTCTAACTTAATAAAATGAAAGTATTGTCTGACCCCTGGTGAATCACTTCTTACCGAGTCCCGTTAAAATCTTTACAACCTTCTTGAAAGTCTGAAGGCCTTTTAAGCATCACTACTCATCCTCTGTGACACAGTCACTTGAGTCCATATGCAATTGGACCACCAGTATCCCATTCAGAAGAGAATTTCTTCACTTGATTTAGAGGCTCAAGTTTTTAGTTGAATAAAGTTTTTGCTTTCATCAAAATAAGTGAGAAAAAGTCATTCAAACCATACATGTGCAATCCAAGATTGATGAAGGATTGTTAACTGTTGCTAAGCAACAAAAAAACCCCAACTTTACTCTTTTCTCCGGGCTACAATAGAGGCTGCTAACACTTAAAGCTGCTTCAGTCCTGCTTGCCTGCCTGCTCGCTTGCTGTCTCAGCAGTCCTTTCTTCATAGTCCTCTTCTGTGGTAATAGTCCTTTCTTAGTGGTAGTCTTCTTCTGTGATAGTACTCCTCCGTAGTAGTAGGAGTCCTCTTCTCCTCTCTCTTATGAGCTACTTGCCAGAGGGGCAGCTGGTCTCTGGTCTCCAGTAGAAACACCTGGCTCCAAACAGCTGCAACTCATCAAGACCAAGACTGCCCACAGCCCATTCTTGTTCTCTCACATGCCTCCCTTTTTACTTTAGATTGACACAACACACATGCTAATAACTAAAGATGGTTTGGCTGGGGCACACTAAAAGTTTCAGATACATTAAAACAGTTAACAGTTAACTAGACCTTGAATTCTACACCTACTGATATGGACGACATCCATACTTTCACTGCACATATGCCAAGAGGTCAGTGCTGGCATCTGATGGTTTTGTTGGTGAAACTTCATGAAATTTGTTATACAGAATTCAAATACTGTTTTTTTAATCTATGTTATACTCATGCTGACATTGTACAGGAACCATTTGTAACTAACTCTTTAATAACACTTTTTTTAATATAGCACCAAACAACAGACTTGAAATTTTGACCAGGTATTTCATAGATTCATTCTGCATCATTTGTATTATGCATACCGCATGAAATCTCCCTGAAAAACTATGACCGCATTTTAACATTGGATTGCAAATCTCAGATACTGAGCTGGATCAAAAACTAGATCAAATATTTGTATAATAAACTGACCAGCTTATGCAAAAAAAAATTAACATTAATTCATTAAAAAATCTGTGTGCTTGCCCATATTGGCTGTCAGACTTATTTTTCTTGCTCCCTTTCCATGAAATCAAGTAATCACAGTACCTCATCACTGGCCACACCAAATATGAAGGGCAAGCAGCAATATTTCAACTCTTATTCATACCTACACCAAATGACATTCTATCTGCTACTGGTATTTCAAGGTAAAGGTGTTCCAGAATTGGAGACAGACTTTAATATAATGAATAAGTAAGAGTTAACAAAAAGATAACTTCATAGCCCTCCATATGGGCTCCATAAAATCATGTGTGAGGTATTTGGGAAAGATCTCCGTTCTTAATCTCTGGTATTATCCACTCAGAAAAGGAAGCGATGCATGCAGTGCTCGTGACGTCATCTGCCATATGCATTTTGGTACTTTACTATTGCTTTTTATTTTTAAGAGACTTTGAAAAAGAACATGAGTTACTAAACAATTTTAATAACAAAAATCAAATAACATATTGGTTTTCTTACACTGAAACAATGGATGTTATAATGCTGTCAATAAAAGTACGTGTTGTTCACTGTATATAAATTATGTCAATTCCATGGAACTGAGGAGATATTCAGACCACTGAGAAATCTGCACATCTCTCTGGAATGCAACAGAGTTAATCTTTTTCCTGTCAAGGGAAGGCTTGGAACTGTATTAAAAAAAAAAAAATCTTGCACCAAAAGGGCATCTTTCCCAACTGACCTTCCATGAATTTCTGCACGCATTAGAGATTTCACGGATCTCTTTTAGAAATTGTAAGAATTTACATGTTCTGTATCCCCTCCTAAAAGTGCAACAACTGGTATCAATTAATTCTGTTGTCAGCTGTTCTGGAAAAAAGTGGTGAAATTTATTCTAGCAAACTCCTGCCTCCTATTCCATCTTACTCTGCACATAAAAGGTTAGACAGGAATTTGGCAGAAATCTTTGAGGCGTTAATTCATCCTGTTGAATCAAAAAAAATATGGCTGCACAACAAAGGCCAAAGGGAATCTGGATATTCAGAAAATGGCTGAATCACCAGCAACCGAAGCTATCCCAGAACTTACAAATACAGCTTCATTTTTTCTGCCAAATCTGTGAATACATGAAATAAACAGCAACTTAACTCCACAGGCATGCATAGGCTACAAACTGATATTAATAACTGAAGGCTGAATGCATTAAGAAATTTCCCAAAGGAAAATTATCCCACTGAAAGTTACCCCAATGAAAATTTGGAGAAAGAAGATGCTAATGTCACTCTTAATGGCACTGCTAATGGCACTGCTCAGGTGTAATTCTCCTGACCTATCCAGGACTCTCAGGACAGAAGAGAACGCAACCTGTTCTCCAGATCCCTTGACCAGTTGTCTCAAGGCACTGAAAACCCTCTTGTTTGTCTGCAGCCTTCTTGTTGAGTCTTTGTCGGTAACCCTCTGGGAAACCAATGGACCATACCAGACTGGGAAGTTCTTTGGTGGTGTCTCTTACCCAGGCCCCAGGGAGGCAACAGACTTCCCTATGGATTGGGTCTGGTCAACTGCTTCTGCAATGAACAGGGACATCATCAACTAGATCAGGTTTCTAGAAACCCCATACAACCTGACCTTGAGTGTTTTCCACCACATCAATTGGAAACCTGTTCTAGTGTTTTACCACCTTCATTGTAAAGAACTTCTTCCTTCTTTCTAATCAAAATCTACCCTTGTCCTATTGCAACAGGCTCTGCTAAAAATTCTTCCCCATCTTTCTTACAGGTCCCCTTTAAGTATTGAAAGGCTGTATTTTATGAATAAGAACAAGAAGTAGCATGAGGAAAAAGGATATTGGATTGCTCAGGTTTGGTTAGAGTGAGACCGAATGAGAAGTTTCTGTTCAGCTAAATATATAAAGCACACTGACACTTTTTGCCACCTCAGATAGTAATTGCTCCCTTGCCTATTCATAACAGGCAATGTGAGAGAAAGTTCATTCTCTTAAATAATCCCAAACAAAACAAAACCAAAAAAAAAATCCCAACTCTATTGCTGAATTATGATTTACCAATAAAATCATAAACTGCCTCATTTTTGTAGTCTCACTAGAATTATCTACACTTATATGTTGGTTGTGGACCCTCCTAGCATTTTGCCCAACATCCCAGCCACTCATAATACCCAATCCCTACAGTGCCAGCCACCCCAAACAAAAGTATAACTGTCCTTAGCATTTTTTCTTGAAAGGACCAGCTTCTGGCTCTGGTTTGTTTTTTTTTTTTTTAGCTGAGAAAGTTGCTCTCTGGCAAGTGTCTTTGCTGCAAATTTTTCAGACACCTTTTGAATGACTGACAAACTGCAGAGCTTTCCACAGAAGGGAAGAAGTAGCAAAGCTAAAGGTGAGAGTGTTCTAAAGTTACCAGTGCCTCAGCAGATCCAAGGTTTCCCATGCATCTTCAAAGCACAGCCAGAGCCGTATTACTAACCAGAGCTGATTGCTGACATCAATAGTTTCCAAAACTTCTGTGTTCTTTGAGGATAAACAGAAAAAGAGCTCCATGCCAGAGATATAAGGATTTTCTGGAGTTGCTCTCCTTAGCAGGACTGGGGTGAAGGAAACTATAGATAACTTGAGAGCACTTTCAAAACATACTACCCTTTTTTTCAGCCTACATGTCTCCTTCATCACAGCAATGGACTTTTATCTTGTTCTTCATCATCCTGACTTCTCGAAACCCTGGTAAAATGAAAACAGCCTTCTACAGGATATGAGTTGTTACCTAGTCCTTGAACAAATAAAACTATTCCCTAAGAGTTCTGCATTTGTGGGGTTAGTCTAGTTCCGTCTTTGTTCATGTAATGTTTGTCAGTCTTCTTTTTTCAGGTTTATTATCTCTTGTCAGCTGTGTAAAATCGCTTAGTAGCATGAACCTTCTTTTTTGAATTTACCCTCTCAGTTTATGTATTTGTCATCATCTTCAAGTCATAAACATTGTTTTCATTAGTAAATATGTGAGAGTGGTGAGAGTGCTGCTGTATTACAGCTTTTTTTTTCTTTTTTTAAAATCTTTTTGTGGAAGATCATCTACTAATGCTGCTCAGTTTTTCCAGAAACACTGTGTACATCTCTTCCCGGGTAGTAAAGGTTCCAAAATGACCACGTTTTCTGTTTGTTGCATAGACTGTCATCAGAAAGAGTCTTGTTTGGAAACTTGTTGAGCAAGTGTTTTAATGATTTATAAAACAGCCTAGGAAGAAAATAAACTCTGTTTTACCAGATCTGTTTATGTTGCCTGTTGTCTGTTACCATCAATAGCCATTATTTTTTAATTTTAAAACTTTAAGTATTGCTTCCTTCTAATTAGGCCCAAAGGGAGAATCCCTTGCTGTTAAGTAATATTTCCACTCTGGGATTCAAAGTTGAAATTCCTTTAAAAAAATGTTCTTTCCCCTCACAGTTACTTCTGTTCTCAATAAATAATAACTAATCCCATTCACAAAGAGGTACTCATTTATCTGATGAATTTGAAAGTATGTGATATATAAGCAATGTATATACCTAAGCAATCTTAACTCTATGTGAACAGAAGTACAGAACTTACTGATATTAGAAGACTCATAGCATGTGCAATGATGTTGGAAAAGCCTCATGGTGACATTAGAAGTAGGAGGTGAGCAAAGGTTAAATTCTTAATAAAGAGAGGAAGGCAGAGAGTTGCAATATTAAGCTTCATGAAGTCTCTATACTATTAAAGAGTTACAGTTTATTCTGTGTCCTGAGTTGGCATATCACTCATGCTGGGGCAACCAGAAGTGCTGAAGGACAAAATAAAACAAAAATAAGTCCAAAGTCCTTGACAGCTGTTGTGACAAATTTGGTCTGGAAGCCAGCATTGAGAATAGGACAACAATCTTCTGTACTAAAAGAACCCAGATTCTGAAACCACAAAAGCTAATTTTTTGCAAGGTAAAGCAAATACTGACATTTCATCTACTTCCACCAGCAGAGGATGTATCCCACTTAATCAAAAGAAGTGGTGAAGCTGGAAGTGACAGCCAAAAAAGCAAAGGCAAATGACAATTTTTCATAACTGAATGACCATCCATAACATGCTAAGTATATAGGTGAGAGACATTTAATGATAAATTTAACATCCCGAGAAGATACTGTCATAGTTTACCATGATGTATTTAAAGGAATTGGAGAATCGGAGCATATTTGCATAGAAATAAATATTGCATTACGTATATGTAGTTGCTGTAAAATAAATTCTGCTGCACTTGGAATACCTAAAATGCAGTTGTTAGGCTGGATGAGTAGTTTCACTATAATCAATAGTAAAGTTAGGGCAACCAGCTATGGAATAAAGTATGTTTGAAATGATTGAAAGTATCAAAATTTTGTCCTTAGCCAGTAAAAAAGAGGGCAAGTTGATATAACAACAGAATGCATCAGCACTTTGATTGGAGCAGAAAAAAGGAAAGAACAAAAAAAAAGACTCAGTATGTTTAACACCAGAAGGTTAAATGGCACTGTGGCTATTACCACTGCTCAGGACTGACACCAGAAGATTTGCAACATCAATTAAAAATCAAGCAGCTTGTTACAATTTCAGATAAGAAACATGGGGTCTGGCAGGTGAAATTAGACAGGTACATCTCTTTTTAGGTACCTCTTAATCTCCAGGAGGACATTATCAGTTTTCTAGATTAACATTTGAGATTAAATGTGTCAGTGAAATATTGTAGAAAGAGAGTTATGAGGCACTTGGTGATATTTCCAGAGAAGATATAATTGCTGATTCTATGATTATTGCTTCAACTGGTGAAGCATAGCATGATAGTACCCCAAGAGCAGCAATGTTGAAATCAAGAGAGGAAAATATTAAATATCACAGAGATAGAGTAGAAAGAAATAGAGAAAATAAATGCTGGACCATGTATTATTTCAAAGTGACTAAAAACCCCAAAGCTATTATGATATACTGATGAATTCCAATAAGAAAAATGAGAGATCTTTACAGAGAAATTATATGTGATACATAAAACACATCTTAATAATTTAGGAAATACCGAAGTATATTTTTCAGTCATACAGAATTCAGTTCTTGCCTCATTGAAATCTCTTCCATAAGTCTTTGCAATAGAAAATACTATATTCTTTTATGGTGTTTATATCATAGTTCACCTTTTGAGTCATCTACAATTTTTAAGGTACCTAGATACAGACAAGCACTAATTCTTTGTTCCAACATCTAGAAAAGACTGATTCCTTGTGGTTTGTTCTTGTTCTTCTCCACTGCCTTATTTGACACTTTCTAATGTCTTGTATGAAAAAGAATAGAACCATCACGCATCCCAAAGCCCCACACAAAATGTGAGACCGACCTCGTTGGAGCAGATTATTCCAGAAAAATGCAGAAGGCACTTAATCTCATCTTTAAATTTGAGTCTGAGAGAAAAACACCTTGAGGAAATGCCTATTTCTCTCTGTAAGAAGAACCTAGGGTAATTATCTTGGATGAGAAATAGTTGGGTATTTAGGGGAGATAAATCACATAGAAAGCATGTGGAGATTTAATACCCTTTGTTTTCACTATATACATAAAACAGGGACAAACCCAGCATATTATGGGGTTCTCTTTTACTATAGAGAAATTCCAAGATGTCTCAACATTGTAATGCCATTCTTTTCCTATGTAAACTCCTACTTCATTCTGTTTTTCTTCTAGGCATGACTCTGAAATTATATAAATTTTCTGCATAGTATTAATATGGTTTTCCTATTAATCTGTGACAAAGCATGAAATTTAATATTTTCCCCATGACAAACACATGAAAATTTATCAGCCTAGCCTATGGTCTGTACAGTGAACTATTTATAAGCTATGGTTTTTAAAAGCAAAGGAAGCTAAAATAAATGAATAAACATGCAGAACTTTTCTCCCTGTTGTAGTTTTATTAATCATTTTTGTAGAATATAAGTTTTACATTATTCAAAAAACTCAAAACTCAAGCTGCAACCACAGCTTTTGTCATGGTACTGAAGGTTATTAGTATTCAACTTGGTACTAGGCAGGCAACTAATTCTGGATGAAAATTCAAGAATAAAAGGAAAATATCTTCTTTCATCATTTTAAGTAGCATATATTTAAGATGGGATTCTTTTTGCAGCCTCCAGACAGTCCTCAGTTGTCATAGGAACTCACGACATTCCCTGTGACTACCGTTCTTGCTGCACTTTTCTCTCTCATACTGTTAGCCATCTTCTGTTGCACAGGCCACTTAAAGTACTGAAAAAAAGACAAAATCTCCCAGATTGCATGGTTGGCTTAAAGGACCTATGAACGGACAGTTACCCTCCTATTTACCTGCTCTTTGGCACTGAATGGGTCTTGTGTCAGTTTCTACTTCTTTTCTCTCAAATCACTAACTCTATATGGTAAAGTAAGTATTTCAGGATCTGGGCTTTTTGAACAAGGACATCTCTTCAGAGGATTATTTAAAACCTGGCAGCACATTTTCCAGCCTCTGTGGCTTTTTTCTCCCCTTTTTTGAGGGGTGGGTTTTTTTGTTTCTTTGTTCCTTTCTTTGTTTCTGTACAGTCACCATCTGCATGCTGAAGACTTCAGACCTGGTTTTCAACATTTTCATCTACCTTTCTCTTTCACAGCTCTTTCAGCAGTTTTAGTCAACCTTGCATTTATAAATTATCTTCTCACCTAATGGAAGTGGGGAGATTGTAAAAACCATTATTTGGAAGTTTGAGGGATGCAGGAAAACTAAGTGCATGTTCTTAAAGTTATACCTAGGATGTGTCTGCATTAAGCTCTCCTCGTTGTGACCATAAAAGTAATTGAGGGTGATTAATCAGCTATTGGACAGCTAAAATTGACATTTCACTCGTAATTATGGCTCTCACCTTTTTTTGCCTATGTCACATTTTGTATCTGTCCCTAGAGCTCTGCAGCAATGAGCACCAAAGTGCCTAAATGTCTTCTAAAAACCCAGGTTTTGTCTATATTCTGCCATTGTATTCAAAAGATTCCAAAATCATATTTTGCACATCTACATAGTTTGCATGTGTAATACTCAGTTGAGGCATCTGATTTGAAGTTCTGCTTTAATCTAACTTTCTGTCTGGGCTGAGATCAAGTTTCTAATCCAGGCCCAAGATTGTCCTAGCATCAGGCAATGAGTGAAAAAGAAACTTCACTGCATTTCTCATGTTTTCCTAGACCGCAGAATTTGATATACAATAAAGTCAGAATAGGAAACTCAGATTTCAAAGGAAAAATGTCTAGAATTTTAAACAGCTTTTAAACATTTCTACATTACTTATTTTTCCCTTTCAGAAATAGGATATAAAAAATGCCTTATGAAATGCATTAGAACACTCCTCATTCATCCTGAATAATGCATACATACTTGCATAAATCAAATATACCTTTGATAAAGTGTCTAAAATTTATTGCAAACAAAAGCTTGATGATAGATAGATAGATAGATAGATAGATAGATAGATAGATAGATGAGTGTTGTCTTTAGGATAAAAATAACATAGCTTTTTATAAATATATCACAAAACTATGCAATTTATTAATCCAAGATTAACAAATTACCAAGATGATTATTCTTTGGACACTCTTATGATGACCTACACTAAGAAAAATGCATAAAGTTATACAGAGCCATATCATCAGCTAACATCTCTCATCGCTGCTTCATATTTCAGAGGAGATGCTCTGATTTTCCCCAGCAGATGAATTTTCATTACAAGGGTTTGTTTGATAGCAATGCTAGACACACTTCCCTCCCTGTATTGCCCACTTTCAAAGAGACTTTTCCCCTCACCATCTTCATACTTGATGTGTTCCTGTACTTTGTGAATTTTAAGGAAAAAAAACAAACATGTCTCAAAATCTTGAATACCAAGGTCTTCAAGAGTAAGTCCTGCTGCAAAGGACCATAGTTACGCAGTACTGGGGTGTTACTTTTTTTCCTAACCATAAACCTGCTGAGAAGAAGGGAGAAGGAAAGGTTGCAGCAAGCTTAGTACTCACTGAGCTCTCATTTTTTGCATCTCTTGCATACGCACACATTTGCACACGCAGAGCTACTGTGATACCCAGTGCTACCACTTCTCTCTACCTAACACAAACTGCAACACTGCTCAGCAACCAATTATTTCGTAACTCCTCTTCCCTTCTCTAGCAATCCTGCACCACAACTCTGTACTCAAATTATGTGACCTGTTCTGGGAACACTTCCCTGGCTAAAGGGCAAACCTGATAAAGGAATAAAGATTAATCTCCCTCCAGTGATGATGGGCTTGTATTCAACCTTCATTTTTATTTTCAGAAAGAAATCTTTATGGATTAAGGTAGTTCTGCATAGTGTCTTACAATTAATTTCTTCCATTTCAAATCAAAGTCTAGGGTAAATGTTATTTTGGTACACAGAGTTGCTAACAAAACATACAAACACTGAACCCATCAAGTAACCAAATTGTTTCACATAAATTCAATCTCCCCACAGCTTGCCAAAGGCCAAGATCTGCTTAGAGATGCTCAGAGTCACAGACTAGAAGTTAACAAATTCAGATAAGAAAGTAAAATCAAGTACAAGAACCCACATTAAAGACACAGCCTGAAATTTATGGTGCTGCACCCAAGAAAGTTACTGGAGAGTTGATGTTTCCAGACCTGCTAGGCAATAAGTGTATTAAATGAATTTATAAATCCTGTGAAATTATGAAAGATTTTACATAAAGTACAGAAAAATTCAAAACTCATTGTTTCTAAAGAAGGAGAAAATTCTTGGCATGAAATTTGTCCTGAGAAAAAAAATGTAACTCTACAATATAATTCAAGATGCCTTCCACTCCCCAAATAAAATCCTTCCAAAAGGAGCTCTCATTTAATTTCACTTCAAAACACAAACCTCACAATGTGGAGGTCCGGAAATCTTGACCTCTAAATAAATTAGCAGTATCTCCACTGCGAAAGGGTGGACAGCAGGCTGTACCTGAGCCAGCAGTGTGCCTGGGCAGCACTGAAAGCTAACACCATCCAAGGCTGTGTCTACAGATGCATGGCCAGTTGACAGAGGAAAACAGCTCTTCCTTTATACTGAGTCCATGTTACAAGGGGAGATGCAGGCCAGCTGGGGACCCCCACAGAAAATGCTGATGAATGTGCACAAGTCCAGCTCCATCAACACTGGCTCCACCAAACACTGTCAGGGTCTGGAGCCCTAGCCCTGTGAGGAGAAGTTGAGACAGTTGGGTTTTTTCTGCCTGAAAAAGGGGCAGCTTCCAGGGCATCTAAGGAGATCCCCAGTGCCTCTGGGGAAGATGGCAAGGAGATGCAGACAGACTTTTCACAGCTGAGCATTTTGGGAGGTTGGGAGGCAATGACCAAAAGCTGAAAAGGGGGATTCTGACATAAGGACAAAATTATGACCACGATTAAACACTAGAGCAAGTTTCCCAGATCGTTGTGCAGCCTCCGCTCTTGGAGATTTTCAAGACCAGACTGGATAAAACCCTGAACAACTTGGTCTCAATTCTTTTTTGACCCTGCTGTGAGGAAGAGTTTGGATAAAAGACCTCATGAGGTATGTTCCAATCTGAATTATTCTATAATTTTATGATTTTGTTGAGGTCAAAATGTCATTATAATGGAAAACTTTTCAAAATTCACTCATTTTTTAGGGACTCACTCCATCTAAAGTGGAGAAAAGATACATACTGCAAAAGAGACCCAACCAAAGAAACAAAAAAAAACCCTACAAAACTGTACTTTTAAATACCACAACCTCATTGTAAATAAAGAATACTCTGGCTGAACTGAGAAACATTTTGGATAGCTTGTATCCACACAGCACAAATTTTAATAAATATTTATGTATATCTCTGTATATATATATATATATATATACAAATAAATCTTTTCTCATGCAATAAGATTGTTTTCCCTCTTTTCAGTCATTTTCCCTACTCATTTCACATAACCAAGATCTTGAATTGTGTGTTCATTTCCAAAAACTGTAATCACATGTAAGAATAAGAACTTATGGTAAGTCTTACTATACTTGCCAAGTACATAATTCATTTGGGCTTTACTGTTAACAGCTTTTTTTTTTTTTAATGAAACGAGCACAGCATATGTAATGATGATTGGGCTGAAGGATGAAAAAGAAAAAAAAAATGGCCATTGCATCAGAAATTATTTTGATGTCTAAAGTGAAAAAATGTGCTATGAGTCAAAAGTTGCATGGGCTTAGAGGGAGATCTGTTGGTAAAAAGAGATGCAAAGAGACACCAGTTAAACTAAGAGCAATATTTGCAGTTTGCCTCTATCCTAAAATAATGGGTTAAAGTAAAACTGAAAATTGAAAATAAACATGGAAGAAAGAGAAAGAAGGGAAGTGCTGGTGATCTGAGTTGTTAAATGTTAAGAAGCAAGACAGTAGTTGTGCTAGGACCTGAATCCCTCAGGACGATGCAGCATTCACCAGCTTACTGTGGTTTCATAAGAACAGACCAAAGCACACAACCTTTCAGCAGTGATGAGTTCTGCCTGCATAATGAAAAACCCAAGATCACGTTCCATAATCTGTCTTAAGACACCCTGTTTATACATTTGGCCAAAACTAATTACAGTACTCAATTTCCCTGGAAAGTAGATGTCTATCACCCGCTTCCACAAATCATTGACAGTGAACTATCAAAGTGAATATTTTGTAAATATCTCACCAGATGAAGTGTATTTGCATGCTAGTAGGCAGACTTCAGTAAAGAGTTTAAAGTAAAAAGCCAATCTGCAGAAATCTGTATAGACACATGAAAAATTCTAAGACCCAAATCCTTCATGATCAATATATTATTCACTGAAAATATAGTCCTCATCCTAGCTTTGATGATATGCATCTTAGTGGAAGGCCTGGCTGTTAAAGGAACACAAATGATACTGTTGGTTGGACTTGCAGGAAACCTGCACCTACTGTTTTTATGACTGTGCCGTATACCACTCAGTTTTACCTTCTGAATAAACACAGAAAGCAGCAGAAGCTCCAAGCAGTGCATTTGAATTGCAACTGAGTGAATTTACAGCGTATTTCAGAATTATTTTTGAAAATCCCTTAAAGGAATCACAAAATATCAGAATCAGAATCATAGAAAGATTCAGGTTAGAAGGGACCTTCAAGCACCATCCAGTCCAACCCCTCTGCGATGGACAGGGACATCTTTTACTAAACCAGATTACTCTAAACCCCATTGAGCCCTTGTACACTTTCAGGGTCTTGTACACTTTCAGGGATGGGGCATCCACAGCTTCTCTGGGCAACCTGTTACTGTGCCTCACCACTCACTGTAAAAAATGCCTTCCTCATGTCCAATCTAAACCTACTCTCTTTCAGCCAAAACCTGTTGGCCCTTGTCCTGCCACTGCAGGCCTTGGTAAAAAGTCTCCATCTTTCTTATAAGCCTTCTTTGTGTTCTGAAAGCCTGCAATAAGGTCTCCCCAGAGTCTTCCCTTCTCTAGGCTGAACAACTCAAACTCTCAGCCTTTCATCATGGAAGAGGTGTTCCAGCCCTCTGATCACTTTGTGGCCCCTGTCTCACCTGCTCTAACAGGTTCAGGTGTTCCTTGTGCTTGGGGACCTCAGAGGTGGATGCAATGCTCCAGCTGGGATCTCACAAGGGCAGAGCAGAGGGGCAGAATTCCCTCCTTCTCCCTGCTGGCCATGCTGCTCTGGATTCAGCCCAGGACACAACTGGTTTTCTGGCTGCAAGCGCACATTGCCAGGTCATGTCCAGCCTCGCATCCACCAACACTCCCAACTCCTTCTGGGAAGGGCTGCTCTGGATCTCTTCATCCTTCTGCCTGGATTGATACCAGAATTTGTCCTGACCCAGGTGCAGGACCTCGCACTTGTTCTTGAAGCTCGTGAGGTTTGCCTGGGCCCTACTCTCAAGCCTGACAAGGTTCCTCCAGATGACATCCCGTCCCTCAAGCAAATCAAACACACAACTCAGCTTGGTGTCGTTTGCAAACTTGCTGAGAGTGCATTCATCCCTCTGTCCATGTCACTGATGAGCATATTAAATAGTACTAGTCCCAGTAGAGACCCTTGAGGGACTCCACTAATTAATGATTTCTTTTTGGACTTTGAGACACAGAATTTAGCCAGAGAAAACTAAATCACAAATGTTTTAAATTCTACTTGCTTTTCCTACTTTATTTTTAGTTAATCTATTTTACCACTACAAGAGTTAATAATTTGAAAATTTCTTTATTTTAAAAATTCTGTTACTGACCATCTTGACACCTAAACAGTCATGTCTTGAAAAGCCTGCTTTACCTGTAAGCAAAATATATCAATACTGTCAGGTTGTACACTGCACAGTTTGATAATATATTCAATAATGAGAACAAGCAGCTTGAAAAAAACTTTTAAAAATAAACAAGAAGGCATACAAGCTTTCATTTGAAAAAGAACTAACCCTGAGTGTCTTTCAGACTCTTAAAAATACAAGCCACCCATGGAAGAGCCCTCTGTGGGCAAGAAAAAGAGCATTGTTAAGTACAAAAAGAGGTAAGCGGAAAAAGATGGATAAGTTGAGAGTCAGAGATGAACAAAGATTTTGGCAAAAGAACAGAGAGTGAGGAAACACTCACTGGAATAGACAAACTAAATTGAAAGAGAAAAAAAGACATGAACGCTGATGGCTCAGTTCATTCTTGATGCACCAGTGCTGTGCTGGAGAAATCGTACTGGTATCAGGGGTTGTCAAACTGCAAAACAAAGTAACTCTGGACAATCCCAAATTGGAAAAAAAAAAAAAAAAGGAAAAACAACAGAGTGAAAAGAACATACCAAAGGTGAAGCAGGCATGAGCACTGAAGGGAGGAATAATGAACAGAAGTCCCAACTTCTGTGCCCTCTGCCCAGCCAGCACTGCCCTGTTTGGGCAAAGGGTGAAGTGCTGCAGGAAGGGCAGGAGGGTCCCAGAGGAAGAGCAGATGCTCTGCACTAGGAGAAATACTTGTACACTAGGAGATTGAAGTGCACTAAAGTATGCTCAAAATCAGGTAGTAAAAAAAGAACAATAAAAAGCTTTCATAAACAAATACTGCTGGCAGATAAATACACTTCAGGCTGCATATTTGTTTTTTAAGAATAAATGTAATTGTTAATATGTTGTATTTTATTGATTTGCTTAGTTACTAAATAAACTGAACTGCATAAGCTTTCTTTTCCCACACCAACTAAGGCAGTGAAATTTTCATAGGAACATCAAACAGGAGAGTCTTTTATCTTCTACTTTGTGGACATCTGTACCTTTGCTCACTAATTCAGGACACTTTTGAAGTCAATGAAAAAGCAATTGAATGAAAATCACCTTTCTTGTTTTAGAATTATGTATTATATATGGTGATGTGCCCTGGAAACAATATTTTACCAACTCTTTACCATGTGTTTTCCCACACTGATGTGGCATATTCATTGCACACACAGTAACTGCATTTTGTTGACATTTAAAGTAACTTTTACAAGTAGCCACTGTTTTGAACATGTAATGAGATATTTATATGGAACACTATCTCATTAACAGAATGATGTGGAAAGAGATTAGAAGAGTGAAGAGTCAAGTAAAAAATTCTGACTTCCCTAAAACCTAATTTTGCTTTGACAGGGTGAAATAAAACATGCAGATTTAATATTAGCAAGACCGATACTATCCAAATTCCTTCACATTTGTTCCTGTTTTATTCCATATAAAGTACTAGGCCATCTAAAAGACCTTAACCATCTCAGTTTCTGGGGCTTATCTATTACTTGAAAGACGGGAAATTCATGTGACTTAATTACTTAACAGTAAAGAAGTTCATCAAGGTTCCAGTGCACCTAAGAGCAGTCGTATTCTTAAACCTAAGCACCTGCTTATATTGTCCCTCTATATGACAAGTGACCTAAAAATGGTGATGCTATTTTGATACCTTGTGAGGACATTAAGGAAGAGTTCGTTATATAAAATAACCTTGCAGGAAGTTATTTATATACAAGCTAATTTTATTCAAAGTACATTGAAGGACAGACAAAAACTGCTGAATTACAAAACAGCAGACTTTTATCAACTATGAAAAATTGTAACAGAAGTGTTCAGGGACTTTGGTCATTCTCATAGGACTTCTTTGCAACTTTTTAAATTAACTATACCTTTCTTAAAATGGGGGTCAGGTGTGTATTCAAACTGCAGGTACAAAATAGTATATCCTGGGATTTTTCTCTTTTCTTACTNTTTGCTACTGGAACCTGGAATTAGGACATAGTCTCTGCTCAGAATATAGAAGGATTTTGATCCGCAGAGGATAGTATGATTTAGATGTCAATGCCCTGGCTAACCTAGGAACATTTAGATTTCCTTATGCTCAGCCATCTAGGTGGATAAATGTCAAACTTAATTTCTCCTTTTCTGTTCAAGAAGAGTAAGAATTTTTTAAGCCTGAAGACTAAGCCCAACTATAAAAGATGGCCCCAAATTTTAAGGAAATGTGAATTTGCTTGACAATTTTAATTAAGACTTCAGTTTTTGTTGAAAATAGAATTCTGCAACGAGATGTTTCAAGACAGACTTCTTTATTGGGAAAGCAATACTGCTTGCCTTCTTTCCCTGTCAAGGAACAAGTGCAGCACTGCTAATAAACTGATCCTCTTCTTCATGATTTTTAGAGATGCTACATGCATTAGAATAACAGCTGCCCAACAGATGATTTGGTTTAAGATTCCATTTTCTCTTAAATCTTGTGCATCATATTAAAAGTTTAAAAGATTTCTTCACAGTTAAATGGTTTGTCATGATTTTAGTTAATCTGCATTTTATATAAACTAGTCTCAAACTCATGCTTGAAATGAGGGAGGAAAATTCCCCATAAACTTTTAGCCTACAGATCTATAATTATTTTTGTTTTTAAAGGAAACAGTTCTTAGAAGTCTTTTTACATCCATCTTGTTAGTCTCCTATTTTCTGTGTGTGCCATGGCAGTCAATAGAACTCTATATATTTTCATTTGTGCCTGCTCTACTTTTTCTGCAAATACAGATATGATAAAATGGAAGCCTTAGTACTGTGGCTGCTCTCAATCTTTTCTGATAAACAGCTTTCCAGACACTTTTTTAATGTCATGAGAAACATTTAAGTCAATATTTCTATAGTATATAAACAGTCGGAATGATAGTATACAATAAACATAGAGCCAGAGGAAAGTTTACAGCCCATTTCAATCTCTGTTCTCAGTCATATGCATTGTTCACTTTTTAGAAGATGATTCACCTTAATAATATTTACATTTGACATTACTTGAATGTTCAGTGTCTTGAAATGCAGAATTATCTTCTCTGAAGCACAGCCAAAAATGTAACTATAATTCCTCATTTATGTATTTGTCTTCAAATATCTATGCCCTTTGATCATATGAATGCCAATTCAAGTGCCATTATCTGTTTAGTCATAGTCAAGGACAGGAGAATATGAGCTCTTAAAATCACCACACAATCTGTTTATCCCATTCAATAAGATAAAATAACAGAGAACAGGTTAGGCTTGAACTCTTAGCACAGTGAAATAAATAACCAATTACCAAAGCATTATTTTACTTAGATATTGAATATGTACATGTCTGAAGTCTTTAATTTAAAAAAACAATGGTTTTGGACAGTGCCTCACTGGAACTTTTCAGATAAGAACAGCTAAATTTGGCCTTGAAACACAGTTTTAAAAACACTTTGAGCATATTTTTTTAGCATGTGAACATCCGCAGCAAAGTGCCACCTTCACAATGTTAAAAAGAAGCCCAGGGCCACTGCCTGTTAGTGGAAGGTCACTAGCTAATCAACTCACATTCACACAATCTGTAATTGAGTTTCCAACATTCAGACATTGGTCCTTACAGAAATGCTTTACTTACAAACGCATCATCAATAATGAAATCTAGACACAGGATTAAAGCCTCCGAATTAGCAGTGTCACTTAAGACTTTTAACCTACTATTTTTACAGCCTCTCTCCAAGAGCTCTCCTTGTCTTCTGTAATCATCACCAGAACTATTCACTTGCTCCCCGCTAAGCTTTTATCTCCATGAAGTGAAGGTGACAATGAAACACTCTCCTGCAAGATCCTCCTGGCAGCACTCCCACAATGCCTGCCGAACTGTTTTGATCCCATTCCATATGTCCACAATTTAAGCAGCACTACAGCTGCCTGTCTCTGAACTGTGTTGCATCCCACTGCCAGGCACAATCCTGTGGTACCTGAGTTCCAAAGTAATCTTCTGAGCCTATTTCAATTTTTACATTAAAGAGCATTCTGCCTGGAATTTGATGATTACAGGTTTGTGAGGACAGGATCAAACAGAGGAAGATGCTAGCAGGGAGTCAAGAGTAATAACGTTATTCTGCAGACATAGCCAGTTTTCTCTTTTGCTTTGAATGAATTCAGTCATCTACAGCAGCACTGATGTAAACACAGCCTTGCAGTTGCATATTGTTGCAGATAAATTTGAATAAATTTCTTATGTGTCATTGCACCCTGGAAAGCAATTTACGAGCGAGCTGGTTTTATCATTAGCTAATTGTGGCTCCGGATTATTAAGTGCAAGGACTGAAGAGTTAGGATTATCTTCTTAATATAGGGATAGGTACATATATGATAATTGGCTTGAGCAATAAAGCTATCAATTATTCTGTCTGCCAATTAAAAACTACAAACACTGAAGAATCAATTTATTTTTAAGGGCAATTCACTTTCATAAACAGACACTAACTGCTTTTTTCTCCCCTGAAATCTGTCAAATGCTCTTAGCTCATATTACATCACCATTTTAGTAAAATTACTGATGTTTAATACCATAAATGATAGTTCTTTGACAGTGAAATGGTCTGTCACGTCATAATTCTAGCTCGTGAAGTTCCGTATTCATTTACAAGTTGATTTCCCATTCAGAGGGAAAAATACTACTTAGAGCTATCACAGCTGCCCCTCAAAAATTTTAATAGAAAGATATTTGATAAATAAATACAGTATACATTAAAATGTCATATTTCATCTGACAACAACTGATGTGTATATCTATCAATGTTTTTTAAATCTAGCATAATAAACATTCTACTCTGCCTGCACTTGTGAGGGTTGAAATATTTTCCATCCTCTTCCTTTTCATTGAGAGGAGAGAAGCACAAGAAGAATCATGCATGGACAAGTTACTGGGGCAAATTATTGTATCACAATTAAGGACCTGGTTCTGGCATTCTTCCTATTCCATTCTCCTCTTCTTTACTTCATCCATGACTAGTACCACCACTATACTTATGAATCTGTCTCTGGTGGATTAAATAATATGATTAACAACTCTTTTCAAGAGCATGAATGGTGGGAGACTGGTGTATTTTATGTGGGGATCTTTTATATTACATGTATCTATATCCATCTATGTGTCTACAGAGAGCTAGAATATGGATGGTATAGCTATGAAAAATAACCAATGTGTCGAAAGTGTCTCAAAAAGTGGGGAGAAATATCTGAAGAATGGTAAGAGAAAAGTGTCTAAATCTGAGATATGTAGCTGTAATGTGACTCTGTTGAGATCTAGATACTGTAATTACATAAATTAATACCTCAGTATTACAGCTGCTGTCCAAAACTAGATGGACTTTTGTTACTGATGGGTTTTGATATAAGGCATCATTTAAGCCATAAGATACAGGAGATAAAAAAGAAGTCAAAATCAGAGAGGAGAAAAATAAATTACTTTTTTTTTCAGTATCTTTGATTACTGTAGCTTTGCCATGTACCCTGCATTCAAATAAATCTCTTTAAGGTTACTTAACAAACAAATATGTGGTTGCTTCAAAGCTTATTTGGCCTAATACTTTATCTCTTCCACTTTAAGAGCATCTATACATTCTGTGTAACTACGTTTGCACATGGTGTCAGTTACTGACAGAAGTGCTGTTTATAGAGATCATTTCAAAATCAATTCTTAAAAAAAAAAATCAGAATTAGATATTGAGAACTAGAATTTAAGGAAAAAGGGGAAGATGTGGGTTTCTGAGAGCTGAGGCTTTGGAATATTCAATGTCAGTAAGGTCAAAATATTCAACAAAAGGGATGCTAGAGACACAGAGTAAGCAAATAATGGAAATTAATATTTTTATGAATGAACCACCACTATTTGAAAATCAAAATTTATACAATAACAGTTAAACTCCCTGATTATCCATGCATCTATTCATCTAAATTCATGGTGAATCAAATATACTAAAATGTATTAAGAAGTTTGATTATTCTACTTCTGCTAAAATTTCACTTTCTTTATGTAATCTTGTTTCTTGTTCTACTTAAACTTTAGCAACTCTGTGTGCCCAGTTTTTAGGTCAAAGGAGCTTGTACTTTTCCTAAAGCTATGAAAATTTTTTCTTGGAGGACATATTATGGTAAGAAAAAAGAAGATATCAAGGGCTCAGTGACTCTTCAGTTTTCTAACATTGTGGACCAGATCTGGGTGTCTTAAAAATCTATTCACAATGGCTTTGGAGACAATTGATAAAATTGGAGGCATGGGTCCTATTTTAATTTGAAAGGCAAACTAACTCGAAGAAGAAAGTTGCAAGTTTTTCTGGTCAGATGAACTACCACAGATATTTTTCAAACTTATTTTACAAACTTGCTGCTTACAAGAGACATGAAAATCTTGTTTTCATGGCAAAGACATGTAATCTTTTTTATCAGAGCACTACTGCCTTCTTAGTGAGAGCGTAGACTGGAGGTCATCTCTCGTGCAGGTTGACAATCACGTGTTATGTGGAACACTTGCAATTTATGGAGTAGTTATGGCTTGAAAGCACTGCTGAAAGCTGCGAAACAAATGCCCTACCGAAGTAATGTAAATGGATGCATATAAATAAAAGTTTAGGCAAAAGTTCTATGTAGTTGGCATAGGAATGAAGCTGCATGTTGCCCGTTTTTGATACTTGCTCTTTGGGAATCTTCCATGCTGTTGGGCGTTTTAGGCTCCTTCAGGGAATTTTCTCCCCATTTGTTGTCATGGAAATGGCAAATAGACCTCTATTAAGAGACAAAAGGTGTAGCCAGTGCCTTGGCATACCATTGGAATGGTTCTGGGGGAGGGGAGTGGGGGGGAAGCCATGTGGTTTTTGGCAGTTTCTGGGGTGGTTCAATCACCACCTGGGGGTGGTTCAGACTTTGCCTGGCTTGCAGGGGAGGCAGTTGTACTGTTTGGCGCTGGACTTCTGCCCAGGCGGTTCAGTGCTGCTGTACAGTTTAAGAAAAGTTGAATGTCACATTTAGAATTTAAGGACTAATTTATGGAATTTTGCAAATCTGTCTCACAAATTTCTGAAACCATGGCAAACCAATGCAAACGGCATTTGCTAAAATTATTTCAGACAGAAAATACCTCCTGTACAACAAAACAACTGCCAGGGAACTAAAGCATTTTTTTGAACATCCTCCTTTAAAAATGCTACAAGATCATCCTTCCTTTTATCATTTTGGTATCCAACCCTTCCACCTTTGGATTTGCAAGACATTATAAGCTCTGTCCCATACAGAAGAGATCTTTCCAAGGATGCAACCTGCAGGAATGCTCAGCCTCTTCTACAGCTTGCCCTTTCGCTGCAAGAAAAGCGCCCTTTTTTTTCTCAAAGAAACTCACTTTTTTCTATCTTTGCAAGAGAATATGTATAGAACTCAAGTGTGAAGCTAGAGCCATCATAACGCAGTTCGACTTATGGAGCAGTGGTTCTCACCTTTCATAGAAACCGAGCAAAGACTAGAATTTCAAGGCTCCAAAGTAAACTTAGGAAACTAAAGCCAATGAATTTCAAAGAAATGTAGGCTCTTGGGAACATGTGAATGTGTATTTTAGACAGAAAAATATGAAGTTTTATATACACACATACCAGATGAGCTTTCAGGGTCCCTTCCAATCTGGGTGTTCTGTATATGCACACATAGACAGATATACACACATATATATATATATGTCTGCTAATATACAATTAAGAAATAAAACAATATATGAAATCACATAATAAATATTCTATTGTTACTATGTTTAGAGTATGTGATTAGACAATAATAATTGTCAGGAAAATTAATCCACAAACACCAGAGGTTTATGTCCAAAAAGGAGACAGAGGAGTCCTTTTACTTTGTTCGAATAAAGGGAGAGGCCATGGGGCATTCCCGTGGGGTCTCTTGAATTTTTGGAGGATGCAGCCTCCTTTTTATCCTAATTTTCCGGCCACATTTCCCTCTCTCATTCCCCATTAGCTGAGGTACTTGAGAAGTACAGACCTCCCGGAACACCTAATATCTAAGACTCCCTTCTAATGTATAACCCCCTCCTTAATTTTTTAATTCCTGGAATTCATGGTTCTTACCATTGTTTCTTTCATCTCTCAATATACAAATTCATTTATCAGTGGACTTACAGTTAATTTGTAAGGACAAATCTCTTTCATTCCATTCATCAATCAGTGGAATCCTTCCCATTGTTTCTTTTATCTCTCAGTGTTAGTCATATCTACAGCAGGCCCACAGCTTGCTTGTAAAGACAAACCCTCATTCCTTTCATAATCATGTTTTCCTTTTATAATTCCTAATAGAAGAGCTAGTAGATAATCCTGCCACACTAATGTTCTAAAAACTTTGTGAAATTTGTTTTCAATGCATTTTAAAAATGATATTTAGCTTCCTAAATTACCAGGGAGTTTCTGATTTTTTTTTAAGCAAAGACAGAAATAAAATACAAATGATTAAATATGACCTGAGAACTGGGATTACTGTATTCTCTTCGTTTCCCAGTAGCCCTTCAGCACAGAGCTTGTAACAAAACTATTTCTGATGTTGTCATGTTCTGTCCCATGCTGGTGAAACTATAAAAAGAATAACTACAGCATGGTTCCTGTAATGCATTTCTATTTGGAAATTATTGAGGGTGCTGAAGAGAAGCTTTTCATATGCAGGGTAGGAAGCAATAGAGGAAAGATATTACTTAGCTGTTTAAGACTGAAAATCCCCAAACCTCTGGTTTGTTGTTCCAGCCCCATCCCTTCATTAGAAATGTTTCTTGTCTGTTCAATCCTTTCCTCTTTTCCTCCTCAGTGCTCAGCTCCTTCCCTCTAGTCCTGTGCTTAGCACAGTGGGCTAGCCATTGCCTACTGAGAGAAAAAAAAAAAAAAAAAAAAAAAAGAAGACCGGGAGAGAGGCATAAATATTCTTAACAGAATTTTGTAGACAGTAGTTAGAAGGAAATAAAAGAAGTCTTTTTCCTCTTCTTATTGTTCCTCCTGTTCACTGATCAAATACTCATCAAATACTAATGGTTTAATGCCATCATTGCATGAGTAATGTACAGTCATTACAGGTGTAGATTGCACTGTAGGATGGCTCTTCCATTCATAGGAATTGCATGCCTGCCCTTAACTCTTGGAATAATTGTTCACTGTAGTTCTGTGAAATTTCAGCAGGTAGTAGCCATCATGACAAGAGTAAAGCTGGAAGAGGTGGTCTTCCACCAGATTTTCTGACTTGCTTTGATGTGGCCTAGATAACTTTAATGAGATTCACATCAGCCAAAGTGGCAATACTCTGAAACATTAAATCAGCATATGATTGAGTCTGCGGAATCTGGTTTTCCCTGATGAATGTTTCAAATGGAACCAAATTATGTCATGATCTACAGATGATCACAAGTGTAAGATTAGAAAGAGCAACCCTGGACGTCTGGGTATGTATTTCTTTTATCACAATTAATCTGCTAATATCAGAAGGTACTTGTGTTATTTTTCTAAAAACTTCATCTGCAGCAATCTGCAGCAATCAATTCTGAGTGAGGCCAATGCAGTTGCTCAATGTCTCCTTCCAGAACATTCAAAACAAAAACAACAAATCTATGCCTAGCTGCTGGAGGTCGTGGAGAGACTCTCAGACACAATGAGACTGGGGCAGGCAGACTGAGACATTGGGAAGAAAGGACGGGGACTTTGGCAGAGGTTACTGCAGGATTCTTCAGAGTTTATATGAGATCAGTATAAAACGTGCTTGTGGTGTATGTGCAAAGACACATGCTCAAAGGTCTTACCTTTGTCCTCCAGTTTCCTCTATGATTCAGGTTTTCCCCTCCACATCTCTGCCAAAGAGGACCCTCCTCAGTGTGAGTGCTGAACTAAGTGCCCCTTCAGCCTGCAGAGAACAGCTTTTACTGGGAACAGTGTGGGAGCAAAGGGTGAGAAATGCAGAACTCCCTCAGAACACCAGGTTTCTGTGGAAATCGTGCCAGCCTCTTCCCAGGACTTCCTTTGCCGCTGAAGAAATGCAATCAAATCTTCCCATTATTTTGACTCCATTCATGTTAGGATAAAACTAACCATACCCCAGAGGTGCCTATTTCTGTCCTTCATTGGGAAACTAGAGTAACTATCACGTGACTGTCAGATGTGCAATGTCAGGTGAGATTAACACCATCATTAACAACACTGAGAGATTGAAGATCACAAACTGCTGAGAGACAATGGTTTTTGCTACAAACACAAGCAATGTCAGAAGCATTTTATTTTGTAAACACTGATGCCTGATGAAAAACTTAGGTGATTTATGTTTGCCAGTCTGTTCTTTACTTCAGGTCTTACTTCACAGATCTCTTCCTGTGATCTCAGGGAAGCTACTAATAGTACCCAGTGTGATTAAAAGCCTTCCAGTGAATGTTGGTATTCTCTCACATCTGTTTTCAACTGTTATTTCTGCATGAGTTATTTTTTGCAGAGCTGTGGAACTCTGCAACTCCCTATTCTGAAACTGATCAAACATGGGAAACTTCCCTACAGTTATCAGAACAGTGCTCTGCCTTTTGAAGAATTCCTTTATAGTTAATGTATCCAAGGTCTAGATCTTTGAGCCACAGAATTTTTTCCATCTTTTCTCACCTTTCTTGTATAAAAAAGCCCATCTAATACACTGTCATAATATAGTTTCACCTTAACCTCCTATTCAAATATTTTTTTAAATGTTAGAATTAGATATTCTATATCCTTCCACCAAAAATGAATTATGAAGTGTGACAGCACAGACTCTTTCCCGTGGGAATTTTTCTCTTCTTCTCCCTGTGTTCTATAAACAAAGATAAGGTTTGGATGTTATTGAAACTGTCTCTGGAATGATGGACAGTTCAACCTGGCCTATCGGCCTATGGGGAGGTTTTGAATTGACCCAATCCGAAGGAACTTTCAAAAGTCTATATAAGTTTTAGAATTAAATAATAAAATCAGAATTCTGCCTCACCCAATTCAGCCTGGTTCTTGCACGCGGCTAGCGATTCCACAGCGACAATGAAGTCCAGGTATTCTATTTGAAAAATATCAGTATTTTACTTAATTTTCCAACATATTTACTGGATTCTTTAGTTTTGTTACTTAAGACAGAGGAACAAAACCTTAGAGTCAAAAAAGAAGAGAAAGAAAAGACCAACATTATCTCAGTTTTACTGACATGGAAATTAATCATTAACAACAAAGAATAGAGGTTGTTGTGGCAATATGCCATCTTCTAAATTTGAGTTATATTTTATATGTATACATGTGTGCATAATGTTTTAAAAGCACTATTTGTCCACAAGCGTCTCTTGTCTGAGACACTGATGTGCACACAATTTATCCGAGCTAGGCAAGGATATGTCTTGCATGCAGTGAGAAAACACACCAAATTCAGAAACACAAATGTTACTATGTTTTCCTATTCCCCGTGCTTTACTGTTTGCTGTCTTTTTCTATTTGGACATCTCCTAAAAATCTGCAGAAAATCCTGGTCCTCTGACAAATCCAGAAACTACATCTTGAAAACCATTGCTTTAGATTGGACAACTCTTTTTCTGAAAGCCCAAGACAAGGAAAACTACTGTTGGAAAAGTACATGCACAGCCTGCACAATTCACTCATTTTAGCATCAAGATTCACTCCCCATTCTCAAAGTCAGAAATCAGAAATCAAACTCTGATACTGAGGGACAGCAAACCTGCAGCTATACTATTGGTGTGGAGGGAGAAGTATAGGAAACATAGAATCTAGAATTAATGTTGACACCTGTTATTTGCTTATTTTTCAGCCTGCTGTTGATTTTTACAAATTTATTTGTTTTTGCAACCCTTTAAATAGGTGAAAAACCAGATGTGTGTTTGTGTTAGCCTAATGGGCTAATCACTCCATTCCCACTTCCTCTGAGAAACAAAAAGTACTCTCCATGAAGCCTAACTCTTTTTTTTAACCTTATGAATTATTTATAAAGTATTTTTGACAATGAGTTGAAAGGTTGTCAAAGCACAAGGGATGGCTCTGTGGGGTACAGTAAAAGCTTTGAAATACCCAGGTCACTGGACCAACAGCTTTTACACAAGATAGTTCTGTAGTGAGGCAAATAGAGCAGGCTTTGGAGAAGACCTGATAAAGTTGTTCCTGCTGCCGAAGGCATTGAACATCCCACAAGAGTCTAAACTGGAGGACTGCATTTTGACCAGTAGCCTCAGACTCCCTGGAACTGGGATGCACGAAGTGTTATCAAGAACTTTCCTGAAGCGCTGCTTTTAGTAGTAACAGTATGAATCCACAGTGAGTTATTATTTCCATAGTGACACAGCTATAAATGGTGTTCTACAAAAAAATATTTTAAATTCTGTATGTTCTTTTCACCCTAACTGATGCACACAGAAAAGTGTTTCTCTGCTCTTTTTTTTTTTCGGTGGGGTGCTACTAATACATTAAACTAGTAGAGCAGCTTTCTTTCTGTCTCTGTTTAAAGATCTTGAATGTCTCATTCCAAAATTCAGCATCCCCTCAACTTTATGACACATTACGTTAGAAGAATTGAATCTCTTCTTGTGTTTCTCTAAAATTTAAATAAATATGGTTTTTTAGCCTAATTCCCACATTTCAGATTTATCCATAATTCACATTAAAAAACATATTGCCTAAAAACAGTGTGTTGAAATAGTAGCCTGCTGGAATCAAAAGAAAGAAGCATAACAAATAACTATTTTTTCCGAGTTGCTCATGTTTGTACTAGTAGGAATAAACTCAAGAGGCATATGTATGTATCTTGTTTATTAAAGAAAATCACTTCATTATACAACCTGCATTTTCTCTCCTGTGTTTTGGAAGGGGTTGGCTCTATGCTTTGTTATTCTCCATGGTAAAAGTATATATGATATTAAAAATACTAAGCTAGCCTTCTTGTTCCTGTATGTAGGAACAACTTCAGTTATGTCATGAGAATTTCACTGCTAATTAATTTCACCCATTGACGACATATTATGTAAATAATTCATAGTAGTGTGAAATGCAAGAATAATTTTTAAAGGTTTAAAGACTGAATGATGAAGAAAAGGAACCAGGAAACTAGCAGTAAGACTGAAGACAAGGCAAAAGAAAAGCAGGAGAGGAAATATGGAAAATAGAAGAATTACAGGATCAGAATATGCTGAATTGGAAGGGATCCACAAGGGTCATCAAGTCCAACTCTCAACCCCACACAGGACTATCCTAAAGTGTCACACCATGTGCCTGAGAGTATTGTCCAAACACTTTTTGATCTCTGTCAGGCTTGGTGCTCTGATCACTTCCCTGGGGACCCTGTTCCAGTGCCCAACCACCCTCTGGGTGAAGAACCTCTCTCTAATATCCAACCCAGACCTCCCCTGACACAGCTTCAGGCCATTGTCTCAGGTCCTGTCACTGGTCACCACAGAGAAGAGATCAGTGTCTGCCCCTCCTCTTCCCCTCACGAGGAAGTTGTAACTGCAGTGAGGTCTCCCCTCAGTCACCTCCTCTCCAGGCTGAACAGCCCAAGTGACCCCAGTTGCTCCTCATACGGCCCCTCAAGGCCCTTCACCATTTTTGTTGCTCTCCTTTGTAGTGTCTCTAAAAGCTTTATATGTTACTAATATTGTGGCACCCCCTGCACTCAAGGTGAGGCTGCCCCAGTGCAGAGCAGAGCAGGACAATCCCCTCCCTTGCCTGGCTGGCGATGCTGTGCCTGATGCCCCCCAGGACGTGGTGCCCTCCGGGCTGCCAGGGCACTGCTGACTCATGTTCACCATGCCATCAACCAGGACCTCCAGGTCCTCTTCCACGGCACTTTCCAGCATCTCATTCCCCAGTTTGTCTGTGCATCCAGGGTTGTCTCATCCCAGGTGCAGAATCTGGCATTTTTCCTTGTTGAATTTTATATGGTTGGTATATATATAAGGGAAATCAGAGTGAGGAAGGTGTGAACAGAAAATTGCAGGTTAGAATCAATGAGATCAAAACCAGTAAAGTAAAAAGGAAGACAGGTAAAAGAGAGCTGTGGGATAGATCTTGAAACACATCATTGAAAGATGAAACAAAAGGCAGACTTTCCCTCTATTTCATCAAAACAGTCATGGCAGACATCATATTCTAATGCTATTCAAGTGAGTACCTTTGTCCAGACTATATTGGGAGACAAGTTTTTTATGCAGAAGAATTTTACTGTCTCATAATAAATACGCATTGAAGTGGTGTCTGTCTTTTCAAGTTGCCTAGTTTATCTGCTTCTGATCCAAGAAAGTGCAAGACAGTATAGCCCAGTACAAGAGTGTCTAACTAGAACTTCTATGCCATCACAGTAAGTATAAAAGAGTAAAATAAAATAAAATAAAATAAAATAAAATAAAATAAAATAAAATAAAATAAAATAAAAGTCTAGTGTGACCCTGCGGAAAGAAAAGGACAAAGCTGTGATCACCTGCATACTATCAGTATGGTGAATGGCATTTCTAAAGAAATTTTCTACACTTCCTGTAATTTTTAGTCAAAAAATAAGACATAATTCTCCTCAATCTTCCTTCTGTCTCAGTACCTAAGACAAATAAATGGAGACTATCTGAAATTGGGTGACAGTGATATCTTGTCAAATTTCCTAAGTTTGGAAATACACTACAGAACAAAGTCTACTAGGAAGGTTGTTTTAATATTTTGTGCACTTTCAGGAATGAAAGATCAAATAAGTTCTACAAAGTCTCATCTTGAAACTGGTTTGCAACAAAGCCAGTTACCAGGACAATAATTGTATAAAACACTAGTTCACTACTTAGATTAATTTACACTTGGGCAATCATAGGACATGTTTAACATACCTGGTTTTCCTGAATGGTGTATCAAGCCTCATATTTCTGTTTCAGCTAGGACGTGTATTTCAGAAAGACATCTAAACTTTATTTGAACGCTTATCAAGCATCAAGGCAACTTATTCAGTTGGTTAGTGATGATTCACTGTAAAAATGCTTCTTTCATTTCTAGTCTCAATTGACCTATGCTCTGTGTTCAGGCTCTAGGTCTCTAATGTCTTTGATAGAGTACACTTCCCTCCAGTGTTGGAAGTATCTGCATTTATAGGTCATGATCAGGTTCCCTTCTTAACCTTCATTTCGTTAAGCTAAAGGGATTGAACTGGATGGTATCTCACTGAAAAGGCTTTTTTTTCCCCTAGAACTTCCATCATCCTTGTAGCTCTTTTTAAAGCTATTTCCAATATATCAATGCTGCTTTAAAATGAGTTCATAGAACACAGTAGAGATCTCACTAATATCATAGAAAATCAAAAGTAGCTCTGTACTTCCATTTTTTTAATCCTCTTTCTATTTATCTAAGAATGACTTTTTTCCTTGCTATTGCTTCACACTACAGACCCAGAAAATCTAGAGCCTTATATTGATTTTTACCTTCTGGGGGTTGCTTTGGGTCAAAATCCATGTTGGATATAAAAACATTTCACCATTGTGGAATACTTCAAAACCTTCAGCAGTCAACCTAAGTACAAAACACTTTAAAATATGAACCTGTTTTACAGACTGCCTGCACAAATGCAAGTAATATTCACCATATGACTACACCAGTAATTTTTAGAAATGATAAATACTTTTAACATATTCAAAACTTGTGTAGGAAATTGAGGGAATATATTTTAAAAATACCACTAAAACCCCAGAAAAACCAGAGAGAATAATATTTCCCTTTTTCATTATAAAAGTATTATCTGACTTCTTTGAGTCGTATTCAGATACAGTAGTTACACAGTGGTATTGAACACTCAGTGAACTGAACTGTGAGTGACTTAATGAATTAGATTTATATCACAACAATGTTTCATTAAAATATGATTAATGGCCAATGCTGTAAAAAAGCTAGAGATAGTCTCATGGTCCCAATTATGTGAAATTTAAGAATTTTCCTTTTTTATTTCCCTTCTTATTGTATATTGTACACTTCTCCTGTAGGATTTCAATGGTCAGGCGAAACATTTCTTTATTTCACAAAAAATTGTTTACCAGCTATCTGTTGCACTACAGTGCTATCTTGACATTTGCCCTTAGAAAATTACTTTAGTTTTCATTTTTTCATTTGATGTTTTGTTGGTGAACTCGCTGGGTGCTCTGTGGTGAATGCAATCCCGTTACTCCTGTTGCCAAGCTGGAGCACCACCTGCCTACTGCTTTGCACCAAGCAAAACTCTGGACAGGTCAGAGAGAGGACCTCTCTCCTTTGTGGGCAAAACAGTGACCGCCTTTACAGGGTCAGGGCTAAGGAGCTGGCACCCCAGTAAGCAGTGCTGTGCAGGGACACCTAATCTAGCCCTAAATGAGTGGGTTCAAGTATTGGAGTCAGTACAGGCGTTGCACATGCAAGTCTGGAAGTTGCAATTTGCCACGCTGCTGAAGTTACACTGCCTCTGAACTAACTTGAAGCTAGAGCAGGCATGTCTGTCATGCACTTCATTTTATGCATATCCCAATGAATTGTTTTATTTTTTGACCCAGGTAAGATTCATGCTGAGGCAGGAGCTGGAAGTTTCTATCCTTGGTGTCTGAAATAATTACAATGGAAGAGACAGGCAAGAAGAATCAAATTACATCACCGTCATGACAGGATTCCAGACTTTTTTTTAAATGTGGTCTTTCATATATATTTATAGTATCTTTTTCCTCAGCTTGAGTCAGTATTACTACCCCATGGTGAAAAACATATGCAGAAATATGTTTGCTCTTCCATCACTGACATCCTCCATTTGTGTCTGAACACAATTCATTAAAGTTCTCATTTTTCTGTTGATAGCCCCGGTACCAGGGAAAAATAGGTGGTTTTTTTCATCAACTCATGCTTTATTAGGTTATTTCACTTATCTCTTATTTTTAAGTTTCTTTCGCAAGGGATAATTTACAGGCTTCTCCCTACTCTTTTGTGAAGACAGATTGATTTGGTTGTGTTCAGAAGCAAAGGCGTAAGTAGACTGTGCTTCTGGATAGAGAAACATCTGCCACACAAAGACAGTATTTTGACAGATTATCTAAAAGTCACTAAAGTTTGGGCAACAAAAAAGTAATCTGTTTCAGATTCATAACCAAGTGAGGTAGAAACATATGCCTTCATGTCTGTAACCATCAAGAGCAATAAAAATGTTTAATTCAGGTTTTGTTTTCTTAATATTCAGAGCAAATTATAAGACATGGAGGTAATATCAACCAGAGTGACAAGTAACCAAGACAGTTCTAATTCTGGTTTTGCCGCTGACTGGGTTGGTATAAGAGCTCACATGGTGGGTAATTGTCGTACAGCTCCACAGACTCTTCAGCCATGCTTTGACTGCATCTGCCCTTCACGTCATACACTTGCATGCCCTTTTGCCACTCTCAAGGACAAAGCAGCACCACAGACTGTTGCAATGCATGTTTATCACAGGCACCCCACCTCTCTGGGGAGGAAAAGAATCTTAAGGAAAATACTTACAGGAAATCCAGAAAAATCATTTTGTTTTACTGATAAACAGGACAGTGATTTAATACAAATATCTTTTGTGATGCCAGATTTGAACTCATCCATTTTCTACTCCAGTTATGCTGAGAACAGTAGCCCTATAGAGAAAACAGGGAGGGGGCTTTGAGATGCAGGAAAATTATTGAAACCTCACTGCAGAACTATCGAGTTAAAACTATTATATTCTTAGTGTATCACACTGCCAGATAGCATTACTGTTGAAATATTTACCTTTCACAATAGTTGCAATGGAAGGAACAGACCTGTAATTGTACTAATCATGTAGGAAAATGTTCAAAAGATGGCAATTTATTGTGGGTTATTTCAGATTCCTGCCCTCAGGATTTATTTTGTCAAGGCTACTTAGGGCTGTTGGTGAGTTCATTTTTAGTTTTCATATAAGTCTAAATATATCAGAGACTTCCTGAGGGAATGACTGGATTTTGATGACAAATCACCTTTTTTTTTGGTCTACTTGGCAGCATTACAAAAGGTGGGGAGGCTTGTTCAGGTCACAGGTGTTGCAGAATTTGTCTAATTAAAAGTCCATTTGCTAGGAATTGTGAATGAAGAACACGTTCTACTGCACCAGCTTGACTTGTGTCTAAACAGTATCATGAGATGTCTTTCCATGATAAACCTCCTCTGTGAGTGGTATGATTGTCTAGATATTAATATTAATTTTGACAACTGTTGTAATATATACATGACATATACGTGTGTGTGTGTGTATATATATATACACACACACATGTATGTATTTAAAGTAACTATTTACTTTATGGCTATAAAGTTATTGTTTCTAGAGAATTCAAATTAAAAATAAAATGGTCACTCCAGCTGTAGCAGATGCATCTTGTTTATATTCCAAGACTCAAAACCAAAAAAGTATATTTTGGAAATACTGTAAATACTGTATTACTGAGTCCTGATTTAAGGTTCACCTTACAAGTAGTTTGTGTCCCTAGTAATAATCTCATAACAATCTAGTCAGTTTTATAAAGCTTTACTGGAAAATGATAACATATCAATTACAATAAGCACCAAGATGTCATTCTTATCAGAAATTATTTAGAATTTGGTCAGTAGTATCCCAACCCCTTTCAGCTAAGCAGTCAGCCTGACAAGGAAGCAATAGGTGACCTCTGGCTGCCTATTATGGGTGGTGTTTTGATCCATAACCTCCAATGCACATCTGTGGCTAAAGCTGTAACTGTAAGACACAATTCATGAGTTTTTAAAGTAAAACCACCTCACAGCTCCAGATCTAAAGAAGGCTGACCTGCAAAACTGGTAGTCCCTCTTGTACTCATTTACTATACCTTTCACTGGCAGAGCCTCCAGAGAACTATGGGGTTCCTCTCTGTTTGGTGATTTTTGTTTTTCAAGGTTGCAATCCCATAAAATCATGGGTTTTGTATTTGTGTCAAAACAATCTATTAGAAAAAGAAACACAGTTAACACCTTTCATAAAAAATACTGACAAGAATCACATGAAGTACAATACAAGCTGTACAATCTAGCTTTGTGGAATCACTTCTAACATTTACTACATTTTACCAAAAAAAAAAAAAAAAAAGGCAGAACAAGCTGTAAGGAAACAGGTTAGCTTATTTGGGTGTTTTTTGTAGGGACTGATTAAATCACAATTTGAATGAAACACAGGTTTTTTGTTGCACAGTAAACTTCAGGCCAGGCCTCTACAAAAAGGCAGAGGCAAACTACATCAGGGGCATTTTGGGGTCTACATGCCCCAGCATTGTCGGTATCTTCCCCTCAGCCCCCAACACCTCTTGAGAGTCAGGAGTGAAGGAGTGAAGCTCAGCCAGCAAATCACAGGGGAAAAGAAGCTGTTGAGGTGGTTTTAAAATTTTTTTGTCTTTTTTTTTTCCCTCATTACACTGATTTATTCTAGTTGGCAATAAATTAATTTTTTTTTTTTCCAAGTAAAGTTTGTTTTGCTCATTACAGTAATTGGTAAGGGATCTCCTTGTCTCTGTCTCCACAAACAAGAAAGCATTTTCTTTGTCTCTCTTTCCTTCAGACTCTAATGACAGACATGCAGAGTTTAAACTTTTAAGAGTTTAAGCTGAACTAATCTCTATTTTACTCATTTCCACTGCTCTATCATGAGTGCTCCTTGTTTTTTCCCTCAGTGTTGAAGCTCCTCCACAGCTTCTCAGCTTTTCTGGCGCTTTCATCACTTGGATTCATATAATTTCCTCTTCTTTATTCAGCTCCCATCACATCTTTTATGTTGTCCTTCAGGAAAAGAAGGAAGAACAAGAAATTTGAAGAAAGCCTCACCATCCTGTGTGTTTTAAGTGAGGGGAAGCCACTTACTTCTGGAGGTGCTTTCCAATCTTAATGATCGTATGATTCTATTTGGCTTTAGTCAACTGTCTGGTTTATTTGGTTTAGGCTGGGGTTTTTTTTTACTGGCTACATGGGAGTGACAAGACACATCAATAATTTCCCCTCAGATCTTCTGCAAAAGCACTTTGGCAACTAAGTATATGGCTATACATATCCAAAAGCCCCAGGAAATGAAAGATCACTGTGGTGGAAGAATAAAAAGATGAATAAATCAGGCCAGTTTCAGACTTCAGAACAGCACTTTAGAAGGCTGACATTCATCAACTCCATCCTTGCTGCCAAGGCTTAGTTCTTACTCATTAATCTGTCATTATCACTATGTATCCAAATACTTAGTCCATGACAACCTCACTCTACACTCAGTGCCAGTATTTGGTACTGCTGTGGTTGGCAGTGAAGGTCACAGACCTCACAGCCTTAGTCTTCAAGGCTGGGCTGGCCAGGCTGGAATGATATTCAGTGGAGGAGGTCAGTACTGAAGTGGGTGACCTTTCTCATTCATTTTAGCTTTTTTTATTGTGGATGTTTTTCAGTTCCTTCTCCAAAGAAAGTGTGAGGATCGGAACTGCTTCCAAGAAAGTTTTTCATATTTTTCAAATGAGGGCTTCTTTTAGTTTGCTTCCCACTCATTCTGCAAGAGTACTGCAATTATACCAGACTACTTTCCTAATTACCCTGATCACTCTTTTTTTTT